>VDFB02271358.1:407676109-407701483 GCA_007258455.2 Sequoia sempervirens | reverse complement strand
AAAGTGTAATGCAATTATGTGAAAGAAATTTTTAGATTTAAAAAAATATAACGTTCTGATTATACTATGCAAAAACCTAAAAATGATGTCTCTAAGATGCAATTTGGAATTTAAAAAATGCACTAAATATGAAAATTGAAGCTTAATATGAACAATTTCAGAGAATAGAGATTCTAGAAACTAAAAAATTAAAGTAAGTATAGAAACATAGAATGCAAAAAAAGGTGATTTTAATGCTCAGAAATTCAAGAAAAGCCCTAATCAGGGACTCATTCACCCATGGAAAAATAGGTCTCACTTTAGGGGTTTTAAAAATTAATTTGTAGATTTCAAAAGTGGTTTCTATGGTTATTGGATTATGGTTTGAGATAGTAAGTTGTGTTGGTGTGAATAAATGTCTTGTACCTAGTTAATTCACTCACTAGGTAATTAAGGGACACATTTACATATTAAGATTACTCAGGATATAAGATTCTTCTAGAAGTCTTAGTTGTCTTTTCTAGAACATATCTTATGTAGTTTTTGCATCATTTCATAGGTAATTAGTTGTTACATGTGATAGGATTAAGACACTTTTCATGATGTTGTCTAATCCTATCTCACTCCTAGCCTATTTAAGAAAGGCATTATATGTGCATTGCCATATCTAGTTTGGAATTCTTTCATCCTTAATGATAGTATGATATTTCTTCAACTTTTATCTTCTAGAAGTTATTTTGTCTTGCAAGTGATCCTGGGGTGTTTTAGGAGTTCATTATAAACTCCTACATGGTAGCAAAGCTTCAATGCTATTGAATTCTTTCCAGATCTAAGAGGCCAATATTTGTGTGAAAGTTTTGCTAGGTGGGATTTGGGATCTTGAGATCCTCTCCAATAAACCCAAGGTGTTAGAGAATGCCAAGATTAGCTTTTGTTTAGTAAAAATCTAACATACTTTGTCAAATCTGCGAGGGTTTGATGCAAGTTTTTATTGGAGCCATTTTCATTTTTGCTTCAAAAATCTTGCTTTCACTCATTTCTAAGAAAATGAATTTTTGGGTTTCTTGGCTAGGGTTGAAATCTCATTTCGGTATCTACTAGATTTTTTATATCGCTATTATATTTTGTAGAAACAACTGTCAAATAGCCTAGTGCAACTATTTTTCCTATAGGTGAAGTTTACTCTTTTTACCAAATCACATGTTTTTGTTTATGGATTCAAAAACTATTATGGGTTTTGTTGGTAGCATCAAAGTATTATCTAGGTATCAATTTTTTTTACATGCAATAAGAAAATTTTCTATAAATATAATTAGAAGGGTCATGCATGCATTGTCAACTAGCACAATTTATCCTTTTCTTTCAAAAAATTGTTACTTGAGCATACAATGTTCATTTTTCAAACAAATTATATTGTCAAAATGTTGATTTCATCCTCTACACAAATTTGAGATTATTTTTTATCATAGAGGTAGATGTGAACATTCATCATTGCATTTACTATTTCCTTTTTTGCATGCATTATGTTTGCATTTTCTCTACACCTCATTTCAGTTCCAGATCATTTCTCAATCAATTGTTGCTTCATAATTCTAGAGTTATGCCAATTTGTGAGTTATTTGATATATTCCATAACTTTGATTTTCTATGAAAAAATTCTTAACATTTTACTATGGTGTCTATTTTTTGAAAATGTGATATTGATGAATAGCTAGTTTTGATCACTTCACAGTGGTGTAGGTCATTTTTTCAATTTTTTTCCTTTACACATATTTAAGGTATTTTTTATTCATGGAGGTAGATGCCAACGTTCATTAGTTGATGCACTTTTTCCTTTTTTGTTTGCATTAGTTTTCCATTTTCTCTAAGTTCATTTCAGTTCCAAATTATTTCTCAATCAACTGTTGCTTCATAGATTCTAGATTTGTTCTAGTTTGCAAGTTATCTAGTGTTCCTTGGCATTAAGTCTACTATTTCTTTATCATGATTCCAACTTGAGTCCTTGAGTGACTCTAATATGGTTTCTAGCAAATAGAAGTATCTTTCCTTGCTTGCTAAATTTAGGATTCCAGTGTTACTCCACATTCTACTTCCAGTGCTTCTTGTTGTAATAGGTTATCTCATTATGGAGGGGTTGTATGATCTCTCTTATCATCCTTTGTGTGGATGGATATTGATTATATTTTTGATGGAAAGTATTATTTTATCTTATCTCTCTTTTTGGGAAGACTTTTGTCCCACTAGGTTTTCTTGTTTTCTACATTTGTGAGAGATTGCATTTACATTTGTACATGGCTACCTAAAATGGCCTAGTAGATGGGATCCACTATTGCATCTTTACATCATTTTCATAATAATATTTTCTCCTAAGTTGCACTTAATGGGGGTGTTGGTGTGATTAAATTTCTTATACCTAGTTAATTCACTCACTAGGTAATTAGGGGACACATTCACATGTTAAGTTTACTTAGGATATAAGATTCTTGTAGAAGTCTTAGTTTCCTTTTCTAGAACTTATCTTATCTATATTTTTCATCATTTCCTAGATAGTTAGTTTTCACATGTGATAATATTAAAAGACACATGCCAAGATCTTGTATAATCATATCTCACTCCTTTCCTATATAAGCAAGGCATCATATGTGCATTGCCATATTTAGTTTGGAATTCTTGCATCCTTAATGATATCATAATATTTCTACCATTTCTCTCGTGTGGGAGTTATTTTTTCTTGCAAGTGATCCTAGGGTGTTTGAGTAGTTCACCATAACCTCTTACAAGTTGTTGTTTTATATTTTTGTAAAATGGGGTCTAAATCGAAGTGCAAAATAGTGTTAAATGAAAGGAAGAAGACCTAATTTGAGATGAAATTTTGATTCAATTTTGTAATGTAAATGACTAATGATGTAATGTAATGTAAACACTATGCAAAATGATTGATATTTTTTAATTTTTAAAATTTTAAAGAATGCAAAAATGTAAACCTAAAACCCTAAATAAGATGCAAACTAATGAAAGTAAACAACCATAAATGCGATGCAAATCAATCCAATGCAATGCAAGTTAATGCAAAACCTAGATATAGGGCTGAAAATGGACTCCAAATCAACAATATATGGTGCTCAAAAGTTGATTTCATCAAAATGAAACATAGAAAAATAGGTTTTTGGTGGTTTTAAAATATGATGTGATAAGGGACCTATTTTCCTTTATTTCATTAGGAAATGATATCCCCACAAAAATTGATTAAAACCCCTTAGGTGAATCAACCCTAAGTGAGAATCTTCAAATTTCCTTATGATTGGAGGATAGGGGTCAAGGTTAAACAACACTTGGGGAGAAAAGCTAAAAATAACAATTCAACTCCAAAATGCAATATAACACATGAAACTTGAAGATTAAACTCAATAATTACAGAACCAAAAAATAGAATGCAAATATGAGAAGGGTAAAAACATATGTGCCAATTATGAAAAGTGATTTCTAGAAGCTAATATGTGACTCATTCACCCATAGGCGAATTGGTCTAAGTACAAGGGTTGCAAAAATCTTTTGGGATCCTCTAGTGTAGATTTGAAGCTTATGATTTGTCCAGGTTTTAGTGTCAAAAAGTCAGAAAATCAATCTATAGGTGAGATATTGTCATTTGATGACAACTTTGAAAACTTTTGTAACTTTTGACAACTTTGTAAATCAACCTAAATCTTACATCACATACATGAGAAATATATATATATTTTTTGGCTGAATGGGGGTTTCCCTTGGTCAAACCCCATTTTGGTAATCAAACCTTGAATTGAAATAATAAAAGGAAAGAGGGAATGAAGAATGAACAAAGCTATATTACCACTCAACAAACCTTTATATGAAACCTTGATAATGGAGATATTAGGAAGTCTACAACTTGCATGAGATGGTTGAATTGGATGTGGACCTTGACACTTGAATCTTTCTTGAAATGATACTTTGAATATTTGATTTGATCATGAAACCTACATAACAATGTTAGCTCCAAAAATATGCATGATGCAAGAAGACTTTGACATGATGAATAGATCTTGAATGTTGTAATAAATATCTGATATATCTACTCTTGAATTCCTTTGATTTCTCTTGAAATTCTCATAAAATTGCTAGGTAACTTCTCTTGAAATTTTTAGTGAAACTTAGTAAAATGACCTTGTATTTATAGGTATGTATCCTTAATTTCCCAAAATCTAAATATCACAAGCCGAAATTGAATTAGAGATTTAAAAACATTAAAATACCACGAAAAATATAATTTAAATTTAGGTACAAAGGTCTAGGGAGGACCCATTTTGGAAAATGGGTACTAGGTCGCTATACCTAGAGCACACTTTCTCAATGTAAATTTTTATGTTTAGGCATTAATTATTGTTGGGTTTCCCCTTCAAAAAAAGTAATTTATTAGGCTTGTAAATGAATTAAAGGGCCAATTAAGGAATAATTAAGCTCAATTTAATTAAGAGGGCCTAAATAAGTGTGTAAATGTAAAGGGGTACATTTAACAATAGTAAATTAAGGCATTATTAAGTCCATTTTAAACTAGCAAGGCCCAAACAAGTGATAAAAGATAAAGGTTACATTTTTCTACACTACACGATGTTTGATACATCACACATAGTATCATGGTCAACACTAGATTAAGTTAATCCTAGAACATGGTTAAGGATAATACCTCATGTTCTACTCCATAGTGTGTCTAGTTTATGAATGTGAACATAATGATAAGGTGAAAGATTAATTCACCTAATATGTGAAAGGATATTATTCCAAGGCTCATAATTATCCTTTTTCATAATGAGAACATAATGATGAATATAAAAATCCATGTTAAATCCTCAAAATGATAAAATTTGATACAAATAAGATAAATTTATATAAATCATATTGAATGAATTCATCTCACCCAAATAGAACATTCTTAAGTTTCAAGATGTCCAAGTAATTGACTTGAATGTGAAACAACAATAAAATAATTAAAAATACCTAAAGTATATTTTGGAAAAATTCCATGGATAGATATTAAGAGCTATAAAATACTTTTCTAAGGCTACAAGAATCATAAAAATTAGATATACAAGAAAAAAATTGTGCTTGAAAGTTGAAAAATAATTTTCTAAGTTCAACAGGTGATAACTTTACCAACACAATATAATGATGAGACTTGCAGCACTATAAATAATGGGAAATCAATTCTTTGATGATATCTTGTTTTGAAAAATCAAACTTTGTATGCCAAAGTTATACAAAGAATAAAAATAGCTACTTGACACATAAAAAGCTAGGTCTATTAGCAAAGAAAGGGAACTATTGACATAATTAGGAGATACAATATGCTTTCCCTTACAAAATATTCCTTAGTAAAAGAAATATTTCATTGAATTCCAAAGCTTGTTAGAATATTCTCTTCTATGAATGAAGTGGGTAGAATATTCTCAATAATATTTGAATATAGAGTAGTGTGGGTATGATTAGGTCCAATGGGGAAAATTTGAACTCTGTTCAAGAAACAAAGGATGAGGATGCAACTTCAGAAGATGAGGATGCTAATTTTGAGGTCACTGTTTGAGTTTGTGGGCTATAGAAGAATGAGCTTTGGTTGTTGGGTTATGGGTTGTAGAATTTTCCTCTGGCTCTCCCTATGACTCTTTGGGAGGGGTTTCTCTTCGACCATTACAATAGCCTTAGTCTCGGTTTGGCTATGCAACACGTTATTGTTGCTATTGTGTTTTCCCTTGAGACCTTTCATGGAGTGGTTTTGTCACTACTCTAGTTTTGTGGGTTGTTGCCTTGCTATCCTTTGGTGCTAGCTTTTGTGGGTTCCAAGATAAGGGTTTATTAGCCTACATGTTTGGTGATGAGGCCTCCCCCATGTTTATTCTCATGATGGTGCTTGGGGGTGGTGATCCTTGTGTTTGTCGAGCTTCTTGTTTCTAAGATTAGCTAGTTGTTCACTTTTGTCTATTTTAAAGTCCTCAAACACTCTTTTACACTATTGAGAGAGAGGGTGTACCCTAAGACTGATGTCTTATGTTATGTAAGAGTTTTGTTGGTTTTGGGTGTTGTTGGTAGTGTCATGTATGTTTTTGCTTCCTTCTATCCTGCTTCTTGGAGTTTATTGTGTTGTTGCACCTAATCATTTTTTGATCTCTAGTTTCTATTTAAGAGGAGCCACTTTTCCCTTGTGGCTACTAAGAGTGGAGATTGGTGGGTCATGGTTTGAGGAAGTCTTTGTTTCCCTTAGATGGGTCATTTTTTTGTTCCTAGAGCTTCCCCTCTTGTGGAGATAGAGCTACTACCTTGCTTTTTGGTGGTTGGATTTATACCCTTTAGTTGCTTTGTGGTGGCAAGATTCTTACCTTTAGCTAGTTTATTTTTTTCTTTGTTGGCTACTATGTTTGATTCTCCTATGGAGGTGTATATTTTCTCTATGAGCTCTTTGGGAGGCTTTATTTCCTATTGTTGGTTGAAAGGATTCTTTTTGTGTTGCTTCTATCCTAGGAAGATAGAATAACAAAACCAAAATAGTCTCATTCAAGGACAAAACCTAGAGATCTCAACCTTAAGTATGTAAAGGACAAAGAGATCTTACAATAGGGTTATCCTAGGATTTGATTGTAAACTAGTGAGGGGTTCACCAGTAAGCTAAGGCTTGGAAAGATAAATGCAATGCAAATCAAAATGCTTAAACCTAATATGATGCAATCTTTCACTAAATAACCTAAAAATGCATTAAAATCAAAATAGAAAGTTGCAAGATGAAATGTGTGCACCTAGAAATCTGAAGAAGTATGAATGAAGCTTTGAAACACTGAAAATCCTAAAATTTTGGCTTACTAGGACTCAGATCCTAGTGTAGGTGTATCAGTCCCAGATTATGGTTTCTAGGAAGGAACTGGTTTATGAAAAATTTGTATCTAAAACTCCAAAGATTTGGAAGGATTCCTATAGTGGGACTCATAAACCACTTCCAATGTATCACTTTTGTTTTGCTTTTTTGAGAATTCAAAATTCTTATCTATGCTCCAATTTCTACTCCTTCCTTCCAAACTGATTTTTGGATCTAAATCTACAAAAAGACCAACAAAATGGAATATAGACTTTATTTCCTTATGGGGGGTTTGCCTCGGTCAAACCCCTAGTTTGGTAGTTAAACCTTGATAGAAACAACTAAATATGAATGTAAATAGGAATGCAAACCCTAACCCTAAGTGTGTCTAAGATTATGAAATCTAAAATGCAATGCAACCCTATTCTAATGTGCTAGAATGAGAAGCATGAATGAAACATGAAGATAAATGAATCACTTTAAGAGATCTCTAATCAACCAAATTAGCCCTAATAATTCTTGTACCTTACTTAGGCTAAATGTAGAGTGATTATGGAGGATGGAATCACTTATGAAACAAGTCATTAGACTTGTCTTGATGGCTAGTTGCATCTCTACAACCTAGAATCCATCATGATTCACCATAGACAACCATGATCAACACTTGACTATGCTATATCTTTGATGAAAGTGAGCTTGAAGACCTGGAAAAATACTTTAATGTTGCTCCAAGAATTCAACTTTTCTTTCTTTTGAAACTTGAATGCTCTTGTGAAAGAATTCTTGAAGACTTTGAATGCTTACATCTTGGAATTACTCTTAGAAAATGCTTGCTTAAATGAAATAATGACTTAGAAGCTTGCTTACATAGGCATTTACACATAATTTAGAATTATTTAGATCTCAAAAGTAGACATCAACCAAAAATTTGATTTAAAAAGGTTGATTTTCCAACTCAAACCCTAAAAATTCCCCAAATGGGACTCATACGCCAACCTTAGCGCATGGGTCCCACCTAGCGAGACTCATACACCCAAGATGGGGCATGAGTTCCACCCTAGATTTTTGGGATTGGTTGTTGAATTTTTTTATGTTTTTGATGATTTTGTTGGGTTTTAGCTGAAATAAGCCTCGAGATCCAAAATAAAGGGTATTAGGGGCCAATTAATGATAACTTAAAGGTGTATTTAATGCAAAGGTGCTAAAATAGTTCCAAATTAAGAGTGAAATTGCACTATTTTCAAGAGTGTCCAATTTTCTACACTGCATTAGCCTTCTCTTTTGTAACTCCTATTGGGGTGGAGTGTGCTCCTATGGAGGTGGGTTGTTTTGGTGCACCTATTTAGGTTTTGTTGTTTCCCTTTTTCTTCATCTTTCCTTTCAACTTCTCCTCTTAAGGTGGAGAAATATCCTTTTGAGGTGACAATTTTTTGCATTGTTGGGGTTGGGAGAAGTTGCAAAGGGCCTCTCAAATCCATTCTAGTTTGGTCATTTTAGCTTCTCTCGAAACACCCCTATTTCACCCAACTTTTGGGTTAGGTGTTAGTTGGGGTTTGGACATTTGTTGTTATGGTTTGAGCCTCAGGCCTTATTTCTCTTATTGTTGATGGTTTTTTTATTGTGTTGGTGATGGAACAAAGTTTCTTCTTTTCTATTATTTTAGTGGAGATAATTTGGTGTATAGTGACTAGTCTTACCAACTTTGGTAGTGACTTTTTATTTTAGTCATTTTTTGGCTTTTGCTAGTTCTTTCCTCTCTTAGTAGTGTTGTGTTTTCTAAGCTAGTTTCTTGTTGTTATTGTATTTTTGTTTCATTTGTCTTATGTTTCAGTCCCATGCTCCAGTCAAAATCATTATTAGTATGGTGTTCTTTCTAGGATAACTGCTTGTGAGTCTCACATTCGATTGACTCACTTTTTGTGAGTCACCTATGGCTACTCTGTGATGGGTACAGGTACTTCCCATTTTAATCTAATGAAAACTATACTTGAATATATTATTACTCATAATATATTTCTAGAATCTTGTGTATGTTGAAATACATTTTTTTGGTGTTTTTTCTTATAATCAAGAAAATTTTATTGGATGAAAAGCTATATGTCATTCTCCAAAGCATAAGGATATTGATGATAAGCAGATTGGCTCTTAAGAAACAAGTAGTTGGAGAATCCAATCCACTAACTAGATTGATATTGTTGGCATGACACTCTGAGTTATTTCTAGTCAATAGAAACCATAAAAAATGTGTTGGATATGACCATAGAAAACTAAATACATCAATCTTTGACATTTTTTCACTAGAAATAAAATTTGCATGATAGTTAATAGAATTTCATACAAACCTCCTAATTTCACTACTAATTCCCACTTTCTTTTCCTATAAAGATCGTATTAGCTCAAAAAATTCCATACAATCATAAGGATCCATATAGTTATATGAAATTCCACATATATAATTTAATAACCCCAGATATTATTTCCTTTAGTTCAAATACTCAAAATTGAGCATTTGGATGGGTGATCTTAGGGTTTTTGACTGTAGATGGTGAAATCTGCAAATTGCTAAAACCTCCAACAAACACACACTTAGTATGGTTAGTTGCTAAAACAAAACAAATAACAACATCTCTATAAAATAATACATCAATGCTTCCAAATGCAAACAAATGACAAAAGAAAGCTAAATAAGCACATGAAAAACATTAAGTATGTTTATCTCATAGTGGATTGGTGCTTCTATGGAAAGAAGCCCTTTCCCAATCCTTTGCTAAGCTCCATGATGAAAATGATATAAAAATGCTTATGAGGATGATATAAGGTGGGAAAAATTAGTTCTCAATTGAAGAGAGTGACTTTGCATTAGCTTTGTGGATCCAATTGTGTAGGATTTGATGATGAAGGAACCCTTCCATTTATAGAATATTTTGATGAGAGAAATAACAAAATGGATGAATGTGGGACAAATATTTAGCCAATGAGATGAGGCCACTTGTCAACTTGTGATAGTATGAGGAATGAGCACATTTTGGTCAATGTGCCAAAGAGGGGGAGATTCAAATTTGAATTTGAGAGTTAAATGCTAACTTTGACCTTTGCAAGGGGCATGTAAGAGACATGTAAGACCTATTAAATGCCATGTTCGATGTACATTTCAACTTCCTTTTGAATTCAAATTTGATGGAAAATTCCTCAAAGATGCCATGTTGATGGAAAATGCTGATTTTATAAATGAATTAAAATGATTTATTGGTGCAAGTGGGAAAAGCTAGAGGATGTGATGGGTGGTTAGGTTAGGCTAATTAGGATTAGATTAGCTTGAATGATGTTTAGATGATTTTGACCCTTTTGACTTAAATATTTGGATTTATTTAAATAAAAAAAGGATGGATTATGAATTTGGAGATTTAATTAAATAAAGTTTGGTTTATTTAATTAAAAGGTTGATGTTTGATTTATTTAATTTAAATGAAAAACCTTAGGAATGAAATTAATGAGTTTAATTTACCTGATGAATGGATGAAGGTGAACTAAGTTTACTTGATGAATGGACCTAATTAAATGCATGATGCTAATTTTGCATGTCTACATTTTTCCCCTCTTTGAAGCAATGTTCTTGATGCATTGGTTCAAAGAATAAACTTGGCATGATCAAAATTGAAAAAAGTTATGATTTTTTCAGATGCCCCAGTGGAAAGAAGTACACTCTAGTACATTGCCCCCTCGAGAGATCGAGCAAAAAGATTCGATTTGAGGGTCGATCTCACAATAAAGAGGCTCAAGATGGATGGTTATGGATGATGATGCAAATGAGATGTTCTTAAGATGTTTAGAATAACAAATCTATATTATCCTAAACAACTTAAATGATGATTATGATGTGATGATGGATGAGATGGATGATGTGATATGCTATGATTATGCAATGGATATTTTACGAAAATATGTGATTTATGAGATGCTTAAACTAACAGATCTATATTATGATGATGAACATGCATGCAAAATGATGTGCATAATGCTGATGGTTTGTGGATGCAAGATGGATGCATGATGGATACATGATGGATGCATTGGTGATGTTATGTTAGCACGGAGAGAAGAAAGAAGAAATGAGATGATGACAAGAGGATCCAACAAGCTCACATGATTGGTCGAGACTTTAATAGAGATGGTGATGAGAGATGGATGATGCTTCACTTATCAAGGATTGGGATTTTAAAAGGGCTAATTACCTTATGTTTGATAACAGACATAGATACGATATATCAAGGTATAAAGAACCAGGATGGTGTTGTACCTAGTGTGATGGAATTTGAATCGACAAACAAATAGGAATATTATTGTTCACACTTGACATACGGAAACCTTGCTAGGACGTACCTAACAAAGCAAGTATTCGCAAAGTTAGTTTACAAGAACGTCCAACAAGCACAACAAACAAAAGGATAATGATCGTTGCCCCATTCCTATCTCTCTAAATCCTTTGTTGGGATATCATCGAGAGGTCTTTGGAATGAGCGCAATAAGATAAATCAAAAGAAGAGATCAAGTATGCAAACAAGCTAATGTTCTTCATACCTCTAGCCAAAGGGATTTGTTTTGATAGGATAAGAATCCAAGTGATATCCAAAATGATGCCCATTGTCAGAATGATATATCCTAGGACATGCATTTTATAGGATGATGATGGGTTGATAAGTTGATTGATAGGTTGTTGATATAAGGTTGAATGGCATGTTTGCAAATGATCAAGAGTTTGATTTTGTGTTTAACAGTTTGTTGTTTTGATTTTGTTTTTACGATTGAAGTTTGCTTTTACTGATTGTTGTGATTGCTTCTATTTATGTTGCCAAAGGATGAAGGTGATGATCAATTTATTATGGATGATTGATTATTGCGGGTGGAAGAGAAATGGGATGGATGGATTTTTTCAAATATTTGGATGTTTTTGACGTTTTTAGAATTTTTTGAGGCTATTTTTGGTATTTTTCGAGATTTTTACAAATGTTTTGATTTTTGAATTTTATGATGTTTTGGGATTTTCTAAGATTTTATGAATGTTTTTGGATTTTTTATTTTTGGATGTTTTGGATTTTCTTGGTTTTGAATGTTTTTGGATTTTCTAATTTTTTTATGTTTTGGATTTTCTGATTTTTTTGATGTTTTTGGATTTTGTGTTTTTTTCAAATGTTTTTGTGTTTTTTATGTTTTTGAATGTTTTTTGGATTTTTGGATTTTTTTGGATTTTTTGCATGATTTTGATGATTTGGATATGGATATCAATGATCTATTTTGGGAGTTTTTTGAAGACCAAGCTAAGGTTGACTGATCAGATTGATGGATTGATGATAATGATAACATTGTTGAGGATACACAACAATGAAAGGATTTGATTGATCAGGATTGATGATGATAACATTGTTGAGGATGTACAACAATACAAGGATTGATTGATCAGGATTGATG
This sequence comes from Sequoia sempervirens, assembly GCA_007258455.2. Taxonomy (NCBI): domain Eukaryota; kingdom Viridiplantae; phylum Streptophyta; class Pinopsida; order Cupressales; family Cupressaceae; genus Sequoia; species Sequoia sempervirens. The sequence continues at coordinate 407,689,185 of VDFB02271358.1, read as the reverse complement.
AGGATAACATTGTTGAGGATGCACAACAATGCAAGGATAGTGTTAAACAACACAATGATCAGGAAGGATATCCCAAGATTATGATGGATTGATTGGACTCGATTGATCAAGATTGTTGAAGCTTGGTTTCAAACAATAGTTGTTCAAATGATTTGATGTGTTTTTTGATGTGAAAAGTTAGATGCAACTGATAATGATTGCTTGGATTGATGTTTGATGAAAGATGAAGACTAATAAGGAACATCTTCTTGTCAAAATATGGCATGGGCTAGTGATTCGGATTTTTTCCCACAAGTGGTGGACCAATTTCATTTCATGTTTGCTGATGTTCGGATCACCACATAAGTTGGAGGATATAGATCAAGATTTATTCATGAAGCAAGATGCAAATATCTGCCCCAGTGTCTAACAATGTATGGAATGTCATGGATGGATGCTTGGATAGGTGTATGGACGGATGGATAGGCATTATCTTGTGATAAGATAAGGTGTTCTGATAAAAAATTCTCATTTGGATAATGCTTCATGGCTCAGATAATGCTGGGTAGGATAGGATCAATGAAAATGATCCATGTCAAGATGTTTACTGAAGCAAGCGTAAAGTGTGCACTGAACTTTTACCAAGATCAAGATAATTTGGACTATGGATGGAGATGGATAAAGATGGATTGGATAAATGTTTTATGGATGAATGAATTTATTATGGATGAGATGGATGGAATGCTAGTTTTATTATGGATGGGATGAGACGCTTTCACCTGAACTGGCACACGTAGATGCTCGATTCTACACATGACACCTGCTTGCCAGGTTTTGATTATGGTACATGTCCAAAGTGCCACCATAGTGATTTTCACTAGATGACAAATTTTTTTTCTTTACTGTTTTCAAACCTTTTATGATTTTTTTTGGATTTTCATAATTTTTGATTTTTTTGGTTTTTCCAAAAGATTCATGCTGAACCACCTAGTGGTGTCGATGTAGATGCTTCTGTCATAATGTGCAATCAGTATCCTACCTGAAAAATTTGCTTTGCTAAGATACATGCACTTGAATGCAACTTTTGGGATTCCTGATTTGCTTTGTCGATATTAGAATTAACTTTGTCTCAGTGTGCACATCGCGATAGAGTGCCTTCGAAATCCTTATGATGAAGGGTCATTGCCAATACATGGTCAATGTGAGAATTGGATATCATGCATGGAGGCATGGATTTAGTGTGTTTAGGGATAAAAGATAGATTGGTTGACAGCTTGGAATCTTTGACTCTCCAAACTTGGGTAGATGAGCAATGATGGGTGGATACGAAAGTGTGTGTTGAATTAGGACCAATTGCTTGATACACTTTGTACATTGCTTGAAAAGCCTACTTTTTCTTTTGTGGACATCTTTGGTGGATAATTTTCCCTTTTTAATTTTTCCCCATAGTTTCTTTGACTGATAGAGTTTGATAGGGATAATCTTTCTTTGTATGTTTTGGTATCCATGTGTATTTTATTTGTCCATTATGCTTCTCAGCTTCTTTTGCTTTGATAACATCCTTCATACTTTGATTCAAATATTTTCTTTGATGTTGGTACCAATTAGTGGATGGGATGATGGGTGGATGAAGATTCATGGTGTGGCTAGTTGTAGTATTGGAAATGGTTTCAGCATAAAGATTCTTCATGCTCCCTATGTTGATATTTGCTTGAGACAAAGTTGCCCCCAGTATAGTGGTAGTAGTGCCTTCATACTTTGATTCTACTTGTTTCAAGAGTTCTTGTTTAGAGTGCATTCTTTGATAAATGGCCATCATAGATTATGGTATTTCTATTGGATGCTCTGTTGACTCTTGAACATCCTATTCTATCTGACTAGTGTCCTTGAGTGGATAATGCAAGATATCTTCATACATAATGTCTTCAGTCTAGATTTTTGATATATCTAATCCTAATGTTGACAACTTTGTTTGGTTGTAGGAGTCAATAACCTACTCTTTTTGTGTAATAATATCAAGAGAAAAGGAATCTTGTTATGAATGAAGATCATCTATGTGTCCCTTCGCAAAAAGCATCTCATGGGTAGATGGGGGAGTATGTGCTACATGGATATGATCATCTTTCATAGATAGGAGAGTGTTCATTAGATTGTTGTAGTATCTTGGAGATGTGAATTCTTGACCTTGATTAATTTCGAAGTTGCTTTCATCATGCTTTCGATCAAGTTCTTGTCATGAGTCAGTTTCAAAGGATGGATTGCTTAGAAATAGTTCTTGGATATCTTCATTAGGAATGGGAAGTGGCTTAATATCCTCGAGTTTCAAGTTCAGGGTTCCTTCAATATTTGTAACCATGAGGTCAAAGGGGGTCAACATGTCTTGGAAAGGACCATTGCTAGACTTTGGTGAAAGATTTTGATCATGATTTGGAATAAATTCTTGAGATATGTACTCTAACTCATTAGGTGATGTAGAGACATTTTCAACATGATTATTGGTTGATGGGTCATGCATTATGTCAATAGGATCAAATAATCCTAACACTCCTTGAAATAGATCACTAAAAAGTGGCTCTTGATGTATGGTGAGTTGGTCATCGAATGAGGTGGAAACATCTTCAATGTACTCATTAATGGATTGATTTTGAACATTTTTTCACCAGTTGCGGTGGAGAGATTGTGAATGTCTTCAACCATAGGGTCAAGCAATGTTGAAATTTCTTGAATTGGATCATTGTTGAGTATTGTTGGTAGATTTTCATCATGATTGAAAAGTGATTCTTGATGTATGTTAATTTGATCATTTGATGAGATGGAAACATCTTCAAGGTGTTCATTGATGGATAGATCGTGGCCATTATCCCCAATAGTTATCATTGTTTGTGTTTGTGCTTGTGCTTGTTAGGCAGCTTGAGAGGCTTGTTACACTTGTTGAGATTGTGTTGCTTGTTGTGTGGCTAGATGTTGTTGGATGGCCTTTTGGTAGGCCTAGTGAGATTTTAGCGCAATGTTATATTGTCTTGCTGCATTTGGTTTTGGTGTTAGTGGTGGCAGATTTAGAACCATGTTGGATGTAGTGACAAGTGTTTGAGATACGCTCAGAGCGATCATGGTAGTGAGGGGTTGAGATGTGATAGGCGTGAGAGTGGTGGTTGGAATGATTGAAGGGATAGTGATGGTTGGAATGACTGAGGTGATAGGTCATTGGGAGATCACATTTTGATTTGTGGGGTTTGATGTTGTCATTTGATTAGATACCATCTGTTGGTGCGATGTCGATGGTATATTCAAAGGATTTGATGTGATGGCTCGATTGGTGTTAGGTAGATTAATTTGGATGGAGTGATCGGTGCTAGGTAAAGGGGGAAGCCCTAAACCAAGGAATGATGTTGATATGGGTAATGGTGGTGGAGATGTCTCTTGGCGCAATGACTCAACTATTTTGGTAAGTGTAGAATTTTGATCTCACCAAATTTGATCTTGATTTTGATCTTGACTCCCTTGATATATTTGATTTGGTTTTTGTTCAAGCAAATTTGGGATGCATACTTTTTTTTTGAATGGGATCATGGACAATGTTCTAATTTGGGATGATGTTCAGATTTGGCATGATAGGTTTAAATTGAACATTATTGATGTTGGGAATCACATTGCCTTGATTTAGGTAACTGTGATTTTGCATGGTGTTACCTTGACTTGGATTAATACACAGATTTTTTAACATCTTGTTTGGATTTTGAACAACATTTGTATGATTCACAAACATATTTATCCCAAAGTTTTCCATATTCATATTTTGTAATGTTGTACTTGGTACATTCACATTTGGCATGTTGGGATTTCATGAGATGACGTTGTTCATTTGAAGGCTCATGCATTGATTGTTTGGTTGATAGATTTGCAGGTTTGGACTTAGATCTACTACCGGGAAAGGCATTCCAATATTTTAACTAGGCATACTCACATTTGTTGTACCATTGAAGTTTTCAGGAGATAATGATCCCATGTACGGATTGTATAAATGTGAGTGTTGATAATCAATCCACTTTTTAAGGCTTTGAAAGTTCATTTGATTTGGATTACTCATGATGTATGGATCAAGTTTATATTCCATGTTCCTCTTGTTTTTTGACCTTGTTGGAAAAGTGACCTCTAAGGTTCTTAGGACTAATGATGAGATGAAGGATGAAAAGGGGAAATGATATGAGTGTCGAATGTTTAGGGACTTTGGATCAATGCTATACTTAGGGTTTTATTTTGATTGGTTTGATTTGGGTAATGAACTTGTAAACCCTAATATGTAAGATGTTATCTTAGGATGAACTTTTTCAAAGGATTGCTGATTTAATTAGAGGTATGAGAAAGGATGCATTCCCATACTCCTAACTAAACAAGGTGATTTTTGGTTTGATGATTTACCCAAGTCTAGAATGATGTTTCAAAAGCTTTAAAGTTGTTTGGTGAGATGGGATGATAAATATTTGGGATGTATGAAGTGTTTGATTTGATCCTAAATGAGCCTAGGAAGGACTTGTCTATAAGACCAAGATAGTGAAGAACATGCTTTTCTCTAAAAGTAACTCAAAATAAAAAGATCAATGTTTGCATGCAAACCATATGACCAAAATAGACCAAGAACATCTGTGGGGTCCAATTGATTCAATCTTTGCTAAATGGATTCTTCTTACCACAAGCAAACTGAATCACAAGCAATATAACATCCTAGCTCAATTGGTATGTTTTTCTTGATGGGCTTACCTCATGCCCTTTGTAGTAGAAGAGATAATTTTACATGCAACCAAGGGAAAAATATAAAGGTATGTTAAGAATGAAGTCTTAACCTATATATTTTAACCAAGATCGGACATGGCAAGTAACTTCTTGGAATCTAAGTTCCAATGAATCACTTTGATAAACTTGTTGGATGGACTGGTTAGTTACTACAAACAAGGGTTTTAGTTCAGACTTTCCATTCATGGAGATTGACCCATACGGCGAGAATCCCCTTTCAGATCCATCTCGTTGGAGCCAACCTGTGTGATACTGGCATTTACTCCAATACCCACATTTATATCCCAGTTGGAAATACCCTTGGCTTTAGAGTGTTACTGGTTGAGTCATTCCCTTGGGTGAGTACTTTTTCCCCAAGGCAGGCCCTCTAAGATAGACAAAATTGAGCAAACTTATTCATAGTTCATTCAACCTTCATTTAGAAACAAAGGGAGAACACATGCAATAAGTTTACTCACACTTGCAAAGTGTTTTGTTCAATTCTAGTTCCCAAAATGAAGTGTGGAGGCAATATTTTATGCAGCTTAATGTCATCAATCAGAATTTTGGTTCTCAAGATCATTGTGAAGCACGAGAGAAGTGCATACACCTTCTTAGATGAGATTACTTTGCATAAGAGATTATGAAACATGAAAAACACATGTTCATCTTAAGCCTCAAAGCAATGATGAATTCGTTTTAAGCACCAAAATGAAATATGAGTTAGCCTAAAATAGAAAATTAAGGCATGCGACAAAACCTCCAACCATTTTGAAATGTTCATTTTAAAGCCAAAAACCAAAGATGAGTTAGCTTAAAATAGAAATTAAGGCATGCGACAAAAGCTCAAAGCATTTAAAAGCACTTTTGGGTTTCAAGTTTGATGCTTAAATCTTTAACTCCAATCTTGCATTCATTTTTGCTCAACTCCAACTCTCGATTTCAATGTCGATTTCACCTTTTTTGTTTGTTCTCCTTTGTCGTTTTCCTTTTACTTTTCTTCATTTTTAGATGAATAATAACTCATGATGAAATCCCTTCACATAATTTCTACCATGTTTCAACCCTAGATGAATAATCACTCATAATGAAGCACTTCTCACAATTTCAACCATGTTTCAAATCCCTGAGAAGTGAACATATGTTGGTACAATAACGTGTAGGAATAGAAATCAAAACAGTCTATATTCTAGAGGAATGCTTGTCACTAGAAATGGGAAAAAACACCTTCTAATTCGAATGAATTAATTCCATCTCCATGCCTATATAAGAAACCAATAGTTAACCAACAAAATAGGTCGGTAAAAGCCTATACAGACATAGGAGATAGTAAAAATCTAATAGGCCACAAAGACTTTTGTCGTAAACTCCTCCGCAATGTATTGACACAACTCAGACGTCTCAGAAATGGTCGTTAATGATCTGATAAACGAGTTTTAGTTGTCATGATGTGAAATGATTTTTTCTCATACGATTCTAGCAATAGAGATCTCAAGACCATTGTAAGCTGAAAAACATAGTGATACGTTAAAAAAGATGAACAGAGGGTTAAGAAAAATAGAATTTAGTGCATCCATTAGTAGACCATTTAAATGGTTAAACCTTTTCAAAACTATCTAACAAACAAAGACAAAACCGATGTGAGTTCTATGTAATGGTCCGCAATTATCAAAAAAAGGGTTAAACCATTGCACTTTGCAAAGGATACTCAACTAATCTTAAAAAAATAGAAAGACTTTGAAATACAATACTCACATCCAATAACCTACAAATTCATAAATTTACACTTCAAAATCATTGGACGTTGATAACAAACATTAGAACTAGTGACTGTTAAAATACCAGCAGTGCAAACTTTGCATGTATTTATGAACATTATTAGAATAATATCCAGCAAACATCTTTTCGAACAGCTCTCAAAAGCTGACTTCTAAAATAAGAACGGAAAATCTATAAAAGCAATCATTTCTCTCCTTGGCACTCCAAGGCACAGGAAACAAAACTTCTTATTTTTTGTCAGAGGAAATCCTTCTAGTGCCATTTTGTAGATGGTGAAATCTGCAGATTGCTATAACCTCCAACACACACACACTTAGTATGGTTAGTTGCTAAAACAAAATAGATAACATCTCTATGAAATAATACATCAATGCTTCCAAATTCAAACAAATGACAAAAGAAAGCTAAATAAGCACATGAAAAACATGAAGTATGTTTATCTCATAGTCGATTGGTGCTTCTATGGAAAGAAGCTCTTTCCCAATCCTTTGCTAAGCTCCACGATGAAAATGATATAAAAATGCTTATGAGGATGATATGAGGTGGGAAAAATTAGTTCTCAATTGAAGAGAGTGACTTTACATTAGCTTTGTGGATCCAGTTGTGTAGGATTTGATGATGAATGAATCCTTCCGTTTATAGAATATTTTGATGAGGGAAATAGCCAAATGGATGAATGTGGGACAAAGATTTAGCCAATGAGATGAGGCCACTTGTCAACTTGTGATAGTATGAGGAATGAGCACATTTTGGTCAATGTGCCAAAGTGGGGGAGATTCAAATTTGAATTTGAGAGTTAAATGCTAACTTTGACCTTTGGAAGGGACATGTAAGAGACATGTAAGACCTATTAAATTCTTTTTTGGATGCACATTTAAACTTGCTTTTGAATTCAAATTTGAGAGAATATTCCTCAAAGATGCCATGTTGATGGAAAATGCTGATTTTATAAATGAATTAACATGATTTATTGGTGCAAGTGGGAAAATCCAGAGGATGTGATGGGTGGTTAGGTTAGGCTAATTAGGATTAGATTAGCTTAAATGATGTTTAGATGATTTTGACCCTTTTGACTTAAATATTTGGATTTATTTAAATAAAAAAAGGATGGAATATGTATTTGGAGATTTAATTAAATAAAGTTTGGTTTATTTAATTAAAAGGTTGATGTTTGATTTATTTAATTTAAATGAACAACCTTAGGAATGACATTAATGAGTTTAATTTACCTGATGAATGGATGAAGGTGAACTAAGTTTACTTGATGAATGGACCTAATTAAATGCATGATGCTAATTTTGCATGTCTACATTGACTATCTCTTACTTAATGAGAATGTCCATTTTCCTCCAAGATACAATTTTTTTTCAAATATGAATCTCTCAAAAAACTATACAAGAAGTCATAGATCTCGTGCTTTGATACCATGTTGAAGTTGCTTGTGAGCCCCAATACTCTTGAAAATTATCTGCAACAAAAACACTCATCGTATGAAGAGAGAAAAGGCCATTAATTATGCTATTGAACATTGAGAAATGAACTAATTAAGGATATGTGTAGGATCATCATGGAAAAAATAGGCCCTTAAGTGGCAAAAAGTTCAAAAAAAATAGAGTTAGGCAACTTGACCTAAAAATTTGAATAAGTTATCTTTATTATTTCAAAAATATGTAAGAATAGAATCTATAGTAAATTGAATGTAGTTTCTAAAATACCATGTTTATTTTAAAAATAAAAAAATCTATTTGGTGAAAATTTGAAATTTCAATGCAATAGTACTTAAATTTTAGGGAAAAAATAAGAAGTAGATGTCTGTCTGACCACCCTAACCACAATAAAATGATAGTATTTTTTTATAATATTTTAGATATAAGTAGATGCCTCATGTTCGGATGTGATGCATATTTTTTTGTATTTTTTTAAGTAAATAATTAATTATGAATTTTTTATTACAAATTTTTAAAAATATAAAAACTTGTATGTCTGACCACCTTAACTTGGTCAAAACTTCATGAAATTCAATTTAATTTTTTTAATCCTATAGTATGTGAAGCATAGAATGTGACGCATGTTTCAGATTCAAAAAATGTGATAGTATTTGAAAGCTATAATTTTTTTCAATCAGCCTATCAATCAAGGCTTTAGTTGTAATTCAAATAGAAAATGAATAATAATTATTTATTACATTCAAAGTAAAGAATAATTTGTATTTGTTGAAAGCTAAGAATCTTCTTTAAAAACACTTTTCATTTGATCAATTTTGGGTTAAAAATAAGTCATTAGCCACATACCCTACAAATACCCATCATATTGCCACTTTTTGGCCCATCATGATCTTGCACATACCCTTAAAAAAACATCTACACTATGGATTTTTAAGTTAAGGTTGATGATTACAATGATGAATCATGAATTTTTACTAAAGATAAACAAACCATAGATGACATTTTAGGCAAAGATTAAATTAAGTCATAAAATGTGTTTTCATCCTATTTCATGAGACAAAAGAGCACATGACCTACATATATAAAATTATCAATAACTTTATTTTAAGTGTAACAAAGTAAAAAGGGGACCTAAATAATTATTTGATTACTAATTAAATAATCAATTTATTTCCTAATCCATTCTAATGGTAGGGACTATGACAAGGGTGAGTGTAGGCTCTTGGGGGTCCAAAAAGTGGTGATATGACCCAAAATTAGTTGATGGTATTTTTTATCCAAATTTGATGAAACAAAAAGGGTTTATTGATAATTTTTTTAGCTTTCTACCAATATAAGATATGACTTATTTGGAATTAAAAAGATAATTATTATTGATTTTCTACATGCATTCTAACTAAAGTCCTAATTGATAGAATAATTGAAAAAAATCTATAACTCTTAAATGATATCACATTTTTTGAATCTAAAAGATGTGACACACTCTATGCTTCCCACACTATAGGAATAAAAAAATAAAAAATTGATTTTGATAATTTTTTGACCATGTTATGGTGGTTAGACAAACAAGTATTAATATTTTTAAAAATATTCTAATAAAAAATTCATAAATAATTATTTACTTGCAAAAAATTATAAAAAAAAATGTGGCATATACAAGCATGTGTTCTCTACTTATATTTGAAGTTTGAAAAAAATATATTATTTTTTTCTTATACTTAGGTTGGTCAAACATACACCTACTTTTTATTCTTTCCTAATATTTTACTACTACTATATGGAAATTTCAAATTTTCACCAAATAGATTTAATTTTTTTCAAAAGAGGACTAATATCCTAGAAACTACATTTCATTTTCTACAATTTTCTTACACATTTTTTATTTATTATGTTCATAACATATTCAAATTTTTATGTCAAGTTTCCTAACTCTAATTTTTTGAATTTTCATTGCCACTTAAGGGCCTTGTTTGGACCCCCATAATCCTGCATTGACCCACAGTATCATAAGGTTGGTGAAAGAAGACATCATCAAAGATATCATAATGTGGTAGAGATTGTTTCATAATGAGAAATAATAGGTTAGGGAGAGGAGGGTACAAAGGTTAGCAATAGGATAAAGGTTAAAAGAATAGGATTGGTAGAGAGGAGGGTAGATATGGTGTAGATGTGGGTCAATCTATAAAAAATATTGTATACACCTAAAAATGGTCACATCACAATAGTCTAGTAATTAATTAAATGTTTTTAATATTTAATTAAATCTCTGAATTCAATCTGCGTATAAATAAATCTAAATAATTTATTTATATTGTTCATTCTTTCATATCAATTAAATAAATAAGTTTATTCATAACTTTTCTTATCCATTTCTTAATTAATTAAATAAACATTATGATTTATTTATATTAATTATCATATAATCTTAGCTTGAATATTTTATTCAAATAAAGATTAAATATTCTTCTCTTCTAAAATTCTTCTAAATTCCATTCACAATTAAATATTCCAAATATTTAATTAATTCTTCTAAAGTCTATTCAAAATTAAATATTCCAAATATTTAATTAAATATTCTAATGTCTATTCACATCAAATATTTCAAAAGTATTTTAAATCCTCAAACTCACATAAAATTAAATAAATTTATTTATTTACTTTGGATTATCAACAACCGTGAAATAACTTCAAAACAGAAAATTAACAAATTTCTCTGTTTCTAAGCAAAGTTGTTCCCATGGGTTGAAGGAAAACCTCCATTCTTCTCTCCAACCTCCCAACATCTTCCATATTCCTCTCAACCTCTCCATCTCTCACCATTCAAATTTACCAGACAATCTCACAGCCATTGATCTTTGCCAGCTAGGCTCTTGCCTGTAAAAATCTATAAAAGGGACTGTCGGGTCTTTGAAAAAAGAAGAAGCTTACATACAGAAAAATATAGTCAATCAACCTTCCAGCATCCATAGCCTCTAGAATCATAGCATAGCATAACTTAGCATATTAGAAATCCATATCATGGCCTATCATCCTCATATCATAGCTTCAATAGCATCTATAATCTACAACCCCTATGTATATCCATATATCAACATTTCACTCCACCAACATATAGGATAGAGAAGTACCCTCCCTTTGCATACTCATTCTGGAGGTTGCCATTCTGAGAAGCTTTGCTTATACAATCTAAGAGCAATAGCTTCAAGCAAATCACTAGAGATAGAGGACAATGGAATGATTCTGAAGAAGCTCTGTTTGATCTCTTTGATTTCATTTTATTTAGCTTTCTTTAGTTTAATGTTGCATTGGTGTGTTTTTGTTATCTTATTTTGATACTAACATTTCCCACACACATTTTTGGTACCCACTGTGGGGCTACTGCCCGAATTTTAACATCTTTGCATAGATTTTTCTAACAAGTTATGGCTGGAAAGAGTGTATTAGCACATCAAACATGACTCAGTGCATATCACACCCATTTTAGCACTCTTTAACTCTATTTTAGCACTCATTGCAGGTTTTTTAGTGCCCACAAAGGATTCTGTAGTGCCCTTTAAGGATTCCACAACACCCTTTAAGGATTCCACAGTGCCCTTTACTTATTTTGTAGCACCCTTTACTGAATTCTGTAGCACCCTTTAATGGTCTTGTAGCACCCTTTACTGATTCTGTAGCGCTCTTTATTGTTTTCATAGAGCATTTATGTTTTAGCACTCTTGATGTCTGTTTTAGAGCAGTTTTTAATTTTAGCATAGAATTTGTAAGTGTGCAACTGTAATTTGTAACTTAAGTAGGATTTGATTGGATCCTATGTGACCATGGCCAGTAAGAACTTAAAAAAAAAAATGAATCAATCCTAGGATAGTCACTTAATTAAAAAATGAAGCAATCCTAGGATAGTCACCTCATTTTCTATTTTGGATTAAAAAGAACTTCATGTCTTTGTGAAGCAATATCTTCACCTAGCATAGAAAACTATTTATTTGGGCTTAAAATTGAACTCTCGCTTGCTATGATTAAATGGTGATAGGCCTATGCTCTCCTCTTAACTGGGTGATCAAAATACCAGACTTGCCTTTTCAATTTCATACGAATTTACTGCTTTAATTATATCCTTTAGAGAGCCTGCTCTTGTGGGAAAAGGTACTAACCCAAGAGGAACGACTCAAGTGGGTTCAAGCCAAAGCCAGGCTATTCCACCCCACTATAAAATTTAAAGCAAATATAGGGAAACCCTCTTTTTCTGGTAGTGTGCAAGATAACCATCCCCAAAGCCTTTTTTCTAAAGGTTGGGAGGTCTCAGGGGAGTATATCATTTTCCACACCTAAAAGAAACCATACACGGGGCTTAGAACTAGTGGATAACTTGTCGGGCCAACATCATAATAATAACAAGGCAAGTGAGTGGAAGAATCTACCCCAAGATACCTCATATAACTACCAAGGACCCTTGTCGCGGGATCCGATATCCACTTTGAACTCACACTGAAGTATGCACTGAAAGACAAAACACAGCGCCACTTCTGTGGGGTGACACGGTTGTGTGAGTCGACATAGTTTTAAAATGTGGGCTATTGATTATTATGGTGACCTACCTGAGTACTAAGAGTGAGTCTGTTTGAACTATCTGTCATGTGTAAAACTTGTGAAAATAATTTTTGAAAAACATTTTGATCATACACTTAATGTTTAGTATAGGACTTAAAAAACAACTATTCTACAACTTGCTTGATGTGTTTTCAAAACATTAATTTAGTAAAGATCATCCAAAACTCACAATTACATTGATTACTCTCATGTTAAGAGATTGGAAATCCACAACCTTTGTTAAGAAATCCATTCTCAAACAAATCAAAAAGCCAAAGAAACCACTTAGCTACAAGAAACTATTGAAGAAAAGATGATTCTTGTACCAAAGTCGAAAGGTTTTACTTAAACATAGAACCTTTATCCATCGATATCATGATTGTGTTAGAGGTTTCATTGATGATTATGTTGTAGAACCATTATACTCACAAGCTTTCTTTCAAAGAAGAGCCCTTTCTCAAAGGAACAACCACAGTCAGCGTATTCATTCTTCTTATATTCCCCAACCTGCAATTG
>VDFB02271358.1:407422517-407676009 GCA_007258455.2 Sequoia sempervirens | reverse complement strand
ATTGGTTGAGACTTTAATAGAGATGGTGATGAGAGATAGATGATGCTTCACTTATCAAGTATTGGGATTTTAAAAGGGCTAATTACCTTATGTTTGATAACACACATAGATACGATATATCAAGGTATAAAGAACTAGGATGGTGTTGTACCTAGTGCGATGGACTTTGAATCGAAAAACAAATAGGAATATTATTATTCACACTTGACATATGGAAACCTTGCTAGGACGTACCTAACAAAGTAAGTATTCGCCAAGTTATTTTACAAGAACGTCCAACAAGCACAACAAACAAAAGGATAATGATCGTTGCCCCATTCCTATCTCTCTAAATCCTTTGTTGGGATATCATCAAGAGGTCCTTGGAATGAGCGCAATAAGATAAATCAAAAGAAGAGATCAAGTATGCAAACAAGCTAATGTTCTTCATACCTCTAGCCAAAGGGATTTGTTTTGATAGTATAGGAATCCATGTGATATCCAAAATGATGCCCATTGTCAGAATGATATATCCTAGGACGTGCATTTTATAGGATGATGATGGGTTGATAAGTTGATTGATAGGTTGTTGATATAAGGTTGAATGGCATGTTTGCGAATGATCAAGAGTTTGATTTTGTGTTTAACAGTTTGTTGCTTTGATTTTGTTTTTACGATTGAAGTTTGCTTTTGCTAATTGTTGTGATTGCTTCTATTTATGTTGCCAAAGGATGAAGGTGATGATCAATTTATTATGGATGATTGATTATTGCGGGTGGAAGAGAAATGGGATGGATGGATTTTTTCAAATATTTGGATGTTTTTTACGTTTTTAGAATTTTTTGAGGCTATTTTTGGTATTTTTTGAGATTTTTACAAATGTTTTGATTTTTGAATTTTATGATGTTTTGGGATTTTCTAAGATTTTATGAATGTTTTTGGATTTTTTGTTTTTGGATGTTTTATGGATTTTCTTGAGTTTTGAATGTTTTGGATTTGATTTTTATGTTTTTGGATTTTTGATTTTTGATGTTTTGGATTTTGTGTTTTTTTCAAATGTTTTGTGTTTTTATGTTTTTGAATGTTTTGGATTTTATTTTGGATTTTGCATGATTTTGATGATTTGGATGTGGATATCAGTGATCTGTTTTGGGAGTTTTTTGAAGACCAAGCTAAGGTTGACTGATCAGATTGATGGATTGATGATAATGATAACATTGTTGAGGATACAAAACAATGAAAGGATTTGATTGATCAGGATTGATGATGATAACATTGTTGAGGATGTACAACAATACAAGGATTGATTGATCAGGATTGATGAGGATAACATTGTTGAGGATGCACAACAATGCAAGGATAGTGCTAAACAACACAATGATCAGGAAGGATATCCCAAGATTATGATGGATTGATTGGACTCGATTGATCAAGATTGTTGAAGCTTGGTTTCAAACAATAGTTGTTCAAATGATTTGATGTGTTTTTTGATGTGAAAATTTAGATGCAACTGATAATGTTTGCTTGGATTGATGTTTGATGACAGATGAAGACTAATAAGGAACATCTTCTTGTCAAAATATAGCATGGGCTAGTGATTCAGATTTTTTCCCACAAGTGGTGGACCAATTTCATTTCATGTTTGCTGATGTTCGGATCACCACATAAGTTGGAGGATATAGATCAAGATTTATTCATGAAGCAAGATGCAAATATCTGCCCCAGTGTCTAACAATGTATGGAATGTCATGGATGGATGCTTGGATAGGTGTATGGACGGATGGATAGGCATTATCTTGTGATAAGATAAGGTGTTCTGATAAAAAATTCTCATTTGGATAATGCTTCATGGCTCAGATAATGTTGGGTAGGATAGGATCAATGAAAATGATCCATGTCAAGATGTTTACTGAAAGCAAGCGTAAAGTGTGCACTGAACTTTTACCAAGATCAAGATAATTTGGACTATGGATGGAGATGGATAAAGATGGATTGGATAAATGTTTTATGGATGAATGAATTTATTATGGATGAGATGGATGGAATGCTAGTTTTATTATGGATGGGATGAGATGCTTTCACCTGAACTGGCGCACGTAGATGCTTGATTCTACACATGACACCTACTTGCCAGGTTTTGATTATGGTACATGTCCAAAGCGCCACCATAGTGATTTTCACTAGATGACAATTTTTTTTTCTTTACTGTTTTCAAACCTTTTTATGATTTTTTTTGGATTTTCATAATTTTTTATTTTTTTGGTTTTTCCAAAAGATTCATGTTGAACCACCTAGTGGTGTCGATGTAGATGCTTCTGTCATAATGTGCAATCAATATCCTACCTGAAAAATTTGCATTGCTAAGATACATGCACTTGAATGCAACTTTTTGGATTCCTGATTTGCTTTGTCGATATTAGAATTAACTTTGTCTCAGTGTGCACATCGCGATAGAGTGCCTTCGAAATCCTAATGATGAAGGGTCATTGCCAATACATGGTCAATGTGAGAATTGGATATCATGCATGGAGGCATGGATTTAGTGTGTTTAGGGATAAAAGATGGATTGGTTGACAGCTTGGAATCTTTGACTCTCCAAACTTGGGTAGATGAGCAATGATGGGTGGATACGAAAGTGTGTGCTGAATTAGGACCAACTGCTTGATACACTTTGTACATTGCTTGAAAAGCCTGCTTTTTCTTTTGTGGACATCTTTGGTGGATAATTTTCCCTTTTTAATTTTTCCCCATAGTTTCTTTGACTGATAGAGTTTGATAGGGATAATCTTTCTTTGTATGTTTTTGTATCCATGTGTATTTTATTTGTCCATTATGCTTCTCAGCTTCTTTTGCTTTGATAACATCCTTCATACTTTGATTCAAATATTTTCTTTGATGTTGGTCCCAATTAGTGGATGGGATGATGGGTGGATGAAGATTCATGGTGTGGCTAGTTGTAGTATTGGAAATGGTTTCAGCATAAAGATTCTTCATGCTCCCTATGTTGATATTTTCTTGAGACAAAGTTGCCCCCAGTATAGTGGTAGTAGTGCCTTCATACTTTGATTCTGCTTGTTTCAAGAGTTCCTGTTTAGAGTGCATTCTCTGATAAATGGCCATCGTAGATTATGGTATTTCTATTGGATGCTCTGTTGACTCTTGAACATCCTATTCTATCTGACTGGTGTCCTTGAGTGGATAATGCAAGATATCTTCATACATGATGTCTTCAGTCTAGATTTTTGATATATCTAATCCTAATGTTGACAACTTTGTTTGGTTGTAGGAGTCAATAACCTACTCTTTTTGTGTAATAATATCAAGAGTAAAGGAATCTTGTTATGAATGAAGATCATCTATGTGTCCCTTCGCAAAAAGCATCTCATGGGTAGATGGGGGAGTATGTGCTACATGGATATGATCATCTTTCATAGATAGGAGAGTGTTCATTAGATTATTGTAGTATCTTGGAGATGTGAATTCTTGACCTTGATTAATTTTGGAGTTGCTTTCGTCATGCTTTGGATCAAGTTCTTGTCATGAGTCAGTTTCAAAGGATGGATTGCTTAGAAATAGTTCTTGGATATCTTCATTAGGCATGGGAAGTGGCTTAATATCCTCAAGTTTCAATTTCAGGGTTCCTTCAATATTTGTAACGATGAGGTCAAAGGGGGTCAACATGTCTTGGAAAGGACCATTGCTAGACTTTGGTGAAAGATTTTGATCATGATTTGGAATAAGTTCTTGAGATATGTACTCTAACTCATTAGGTGATGTAGAGACATTTTCAACATGATTATTGGTTGATGGGTCATGCATTATGTCAATAGGATCAAATAATCCTAACACTCCTTGAAATAGATCACTAAAAAGTGGCTCTTGATGTATGGTGAGCTGGTCATCGAATGAGGTGGAAACATCTTCAATGTACTCATTAATGGATTGATTTTGAACATTTTTTCACCAATTACGGTAGAGAGATTGTGAATGTCTTCAACCATAGGGTCAAGCAATGTTGAAATTTCTTGAATTGGATCATTGTTGAGTATTGTTGGTAGATTTTGATCATGATTGAAAAGTGATTCTTGATGTATGTTAATTTGATCATTCGATGAGATGGAAACATATTCAAGGTGTTCATTGATGGATAGATTGTGGCCATTGTCCCCAATAGTTATCATTTTTTGTGTTTGTGCTTGTGCTTGTTAGGCAGCTTGAGAGGCTTGTTGCACTTGTTGAGATTGTGTTGCTTGTTGTGTGGCTAGATGTTGTTGGATGGCCTTTTGGTAGGCCTAGTGAGCTTTTAGCGCAATGTTATATTGTCTTGCTACATTTGGTTTTGGTGTTAGTGGTGGCAGATTTAGAATCATGTTGGATATAGTGACAAGTGTTTGAGATACGCTCAGAGTGATCATGGTAGTGAGGGGTTGAGATGTGATAGGCATGAGAGTGGTGGTTGGAATGATTGAAGGGATAGTGATGGTTGGAATGACTAAGGTGATAGGTCATTGGGAGATCACATTTTGATTTGTGGGGTTTGATGTTGTCATTTGATTAGATACCATCTGTTGGTGTGATGTCGATGGTATATTCAAAGGATTTGATGTGATGGCTCGATTGGTGTTAGGTAGATTGATTTGGATGGAGTGATCGGTGCTAGGTAAAGGGGGAAGCCCTAAACCAAGGAATGATGTTGATATGGGTAATGGTGGTGGAGATGTCTCTTGGCGCAATGACTCAACTATTTTGGTAAGTGTAGCATTTTGATCTCGCCAAATTTGATCTTGATTTTGATCTTGACTCCCTTGATATAGTTGATTTGGTTTTTGTTCAAGCAAATTTGGGATGCATACTTTTTTTTTGAATGGGATCATGGACAATGTTCTAATTTGGGATGATGTTCTAATTTGGGATGATGTTCAGATTTGGCTTGATAGGTTTAAATTGAACATTATTGATGTTGGGAATCACATTGCCTTGATTTAGGTAACTATGATTTTGCATGGTGTTACCTTGACTTGGATTAATACACAGATTGTTTAACATCTTGTTTGGATTTTGAACAACATTTGTATGATTCAAAAACATATTTATCCCAAAGTTTTCCATATTCATATTTTGTAAAGTTGTACTTGGTACATTCACATTTGGCATGTTGGGATTTCATGAGATGACGTTGTTCATTTGGAGGCTCATGCATTGATTGTTTGGTTGATAGATTTGTAGGTTTGGACTTAGATCTACTACCGAGAAAGGTGTTCCAATATTTTAACTAGGCATACTCACATTTGTTGTACCATTGAAGTTTTTAGGAGATAATGATCCCATGTACGGATTGTATAAATGTGAATGTTGATAATCAATCTGCTTTTTAAGGCTTTGAAAGTTCATTTGATTTGGATTACTCATGATGTATGGATCAAGTTTATATTCCATGTTCCTCTTGTTTTTTGACGTTGTTGCAAAAGTGACCTCTAAGGTTCTTAGGACTAATGATGAGATGAAGGATGAAAAGGGGAAATGATATGAGTGTCGAATGTTTAGGGACTTTGGATCAATGCTATACTTAGGGTTTTATTTTGATTGGTTTGATTTGGGTAATGAACTTGTAAACCCTAATATGTAAGATGTTATCTTAGGATGAACTTTTTCAAAGGATTGCTGATTTAATTAGAGGTATGAGAAAGGATGCATTCCCATACTCCTAACTAAACAAGGTGATTTTTGGTTTGATGATTTACCCAAGTCTAGAATGATGTTTCAAAAGCTTTAAAGTTTTTTGGTGAGATGGGATGATAAATATTTGGGATGTATGAAGTGTTTGATTTGATCCTAAATGAGCCTAGGAAGGACTTGTCTACAAGACCAAGATAGTGAAGAACATGCTTTTCTCTAAAAATAACTCAAAATAAAAAGATCAATGTTTGCATGCAAACCATATGACCAAAAAAGACCAAGAACATCTGTGGGGTCCAATTGATTCAATCTTTGATAAATGGATTCTTCTTACCACAAGAAAACTGAATCACAAGCAATATAACATCCTAGCTCGATTGGTATGTTTTTCTTCATATGCTTGCCTCATGCCCTTCGTAGTAGAAGAGATAATTTTACATGCAACCAAGGGAAAAATATAAAGGTATGTTAAGAATGAAGTCTTAACCTATATATTTTAACCAAGATCGGACATGGCAAGTAACTTCTTGGAATCTAAGTTCCAATGCATCACTTTGATAAACTCATTGGATGGACTGGTTGGTTACTACAAACAAGGGTTTTAGTTCAGACTTTCCATTCATGGAGATTGACCCATACGGCGAGAATCCCTTTCAGATCCATCTCGTTGGAGCCAACCTATGTGATACTGGCATTTACTCCAATACCCACATTTATATCCCGGTTGGAAATACCCTTGGCTTTAGAGTGTTACTGGTTGAGTCATTCCCTTGGGTGAGTACTTTTTCCCCAAGGCAGGCCCTCTAAGATAGACAAAATTGAGCAAACTTATTCATAGTTCAATCAACCTTTGTTTAGAAACAAAGGGAGAACACATGCAATAAGTTTACTCACACATGCAAAGTGTTTTGTTCAATTCTAGTTCCCAAAATGAAGTGTGGATGCAATATTTTATGCAGCTTAATGTCATCAATCAGAATTTTGGTTCTCAAGATCGTTGTGAAGCACGAGAGAAGTGCATACGCCTTCTTAGATGAGATTACTTTGCATAAGAGATTATGAAACATGAAAAACACATGTTCATCTTAAGCCTCAAAGCAATGATGAATTCGTTTTAAGCACCAAAATGAAATATGAGTTAGACTAAAATAGAAAATTAAGGCATGCAACAAAACCTCCAACCATTTTGAAATGTTCATTTTAAAGAAAAAAACCAAAGATGAGTTAGCTTAAAATAGAAAATTAAGGCATGCGACAAAAGCTCAAAGCATTTAAAAGCACTTTTGGGTTTCAAGTTTGATGCTTAAATCTTTAACTCCAATCTTGCATTCATTTTTGCTCAACTCCAACTCTCGATTTCAATGTCGAATTCACCTTGCCATTAGGTTTATTTATGGGGAATAATTGCTGATGGTAACTTTGATGCATGGTGTTACCTTGACTTGGATTAATACACAAATTTTTTAACATCTTGTTTGGATTGTGAACAATATTTGTATGATTCACAAACATATTTATCCCAAAGTTTTCCAGATTCATATTTTGCAATAGTTGTACTTGGTACATTCACATTTGCATGTTGGGATTTCATGAGCATTGACATTGTTCATTTGAAGGCTCTTGCATTTGATTGTTTGGTTGATAGATTTGTATGGTTTGGACTTAGATCTACTACCGGGAAAGGTGTTCCAATATTTTAACTAGGCATACTCACATTTGTTGTACCATTGAGTTTTTGGGAGATGATGATCCCATGTACTTTGTATAAATTTGAGTGTTGATAATCAATCCACTTTTAAGGCTTTGAAAGTTCATTTGATTTGATTACTCATGATGTATGGATCAAGTTTATATTCCATGTTCCTCTTGTTTTTGGACCTTGTTGCAAAAGTGACCTCTAAGGTTCTTAGGACTAATGACGGATAATGATGAAAAGTGTGGAAATGATATGAGTGTTGAATGTTTAGGGACTTTGGATCAACGCTATACTTAGGTTTTTATTTTGATTGGTTTGATTTGGGTAATGAACTTGTAAACCCTAATATGTAAGATGTTATCTTAGGATGAACTTTTTCAAAGGATTGCTGATTTAATTAGAGGTATGAGAAAGGATGCATTCCCATACTCCTAACTAAACAAGGTGATTTTTGGTTTGATGATTTACCCAAGTCTAGAATGATGTTTCAAAATATTTAAAGTTGTTTAGTGAGATGGGATGATAAATATTTGGGATGTATGAAGTGTTTTATTTGATCCTAAATGAGCCTAGGAAGGACTTGTTTACAAGACTAAGATAGTGAAGAACGTGCTTTTCTCTAAAAGTAACTCAAAATCAAAAGATCAATGTTTGCATGCAAACCATATGACCAAAATAGAACAAGAACATTTGTGGGGTCCAATTGATTCAATCTTTTCTTAATGGATTCTTCTTACCACAAGCAAACTGAATCATAAGCAATATAACATCCTAGCTCAATTGGTATGTTTTTCTTGATGGGCTTGCCTCATGCCTTTTGTAGTAGAAGAGATAATTTTACATGCAACCAAGGGAAAAATATAAAGGTATGTTAAGAATGAAGTCTTAACCTCTATATTTTAACTAAGATCAGACATGGCAAGTAACTTCTTGGAATCTAAGTTCCAATGCATCACTTTGATAAACTCGTTGGATGGACTGGTTGGTTACTACAAACAAGGGTTTTAGTTCAGAATTTCCATTCATGGAGATTGACCCATATGGCGAGAATCCCCTTTCAGATACATCTCGTTGGAGCCAACCTGTGTGATACTAGCGTTTACTCCAATACCCACATTTATATCCCGGTTGGAAATACTCTTGGCTTTAGAGTGTTACTGGTTGAGTCATTCCCTTGGGTGAGTACTTTTTCCCCAAGGAAGGCCCTCTAAGATAGACAAAATTGAGCAAACTTATTCATAGTTTGATCAACCTTCATTTAGAAACAAAGGGAGAACACATGCAATAAGTTTACTCACACTCGAAAAGTGTTTTGTTCAATTCTAGTTCCCAAAATGAAGTGTGGAGGCAATATTTTATGCAGCTTAATGTCATCAATCAGAATTTTGGTTCTCAAGATCATTGTGAAGCGCGAGAGAAGTGCATACGCCTTCTTAGATGAGATTACTTTGCATAAGAGATTATGAAACATGAAAAACACATGTTCATATTAAGCCTCAAAGCAATGATGAATTCGTTTTAAGCACCAAAATGAAATATGAGTTAGCCTCAAATAAAAAATTAAGGCATGCGACAAAACCTCCAAGCATTTTGAAATGTTCATTTTAAAGCCAAAAACCAAAGATGAGTTAGCTTAAAACAAAAAATTAAGGCATGCGACAAAAGCTCAAAGCATTTAAAAACACTTTTGGGTTTCAAGTTTGATGCTTAAATATTTAACTCCAATCTTGCATTCATTTTTGCTCAACTCCAACTCTCGATTTCAATGTTGATTTCACCTTTTTCGTTTGTTCTCCTTTGTCATTTTCCTTTTGATTTTCTTCATTTTTAGATGAATAATAACTCATGATGAAATCCCTTCACATAATTTCTACCATGTTTCAATCCCAAATGAATAATCACTCATAATGAAGCACTTCTCACAATTTCAACCATGTTTCAAATCCCTGAGAAGTGAACATATGTTGGTACAATAACGTGTAGGAATAGAAATCAAAACAGTCTATATTCTAGAGGAATGCTTGTCACTAGAAATGAGAAACAAACACCTTCTAATTCGAATGAATTAATTCCATCTCCATGCCTATATAAGAAACCAATAGTTAACCAACAAAATAGGTTGGTAAAAGCCTATACAGACATAGGAGATTGTAAAAATCTAAAAGGCCACAAAGAATTTTGTCGTAAACTCCTCCGCAATGTATTGACACAACTTGATGTCTCAGAAATGGTCGTTAATGATGATAAAAGAGTTTTAGTTTTCATGATGTGTAATGACGTTTTCTCATACGATTCTGGCAATAGAGATCTCAAGACCATTGTAAGTTGAAAAACATAGTGATACGTTAAAAAAGATGAACAGAAGGTTAAGAAAAATAGAATTTAGTGCATCCATTAGTAGACCATTTAAATGGTTAAACCTTTTCAAAACTATCTAAGAAACAGAGACAAAACCGATATGAGTTCTATGTAAAGGTCCGCAATTATCAAAAAAAGGGTTAAACCATTGCACTTTACAAAGGATACTCAACTAATCTTAAAAAAATAGAAAGACTTTGAAATACAATACTCACATCCAATAACCTACAAATTCATAAATTTACACTTCAAAATCATTGGATGTTGATAACAAACATTAGAACTAGTGACTATTAAAATACCAGCAGTGCAAACTTTGCATGTATCTATGAACATTATTATAATAATCTCTAGCAAACATCTTTTCGAACAGCTCTCAAAAGCTGACTTCTAAAATAAGAACGGAAAATCTATAAAAGCAATCATTTCTCTCCTTGGCACTCCAAGGCACAGGAAACAAAACTTCTTGTTTTTTGTCAGAGGAAATCCTTCTAGTGCCATTTTGTAGATGGTGAAATCTGCAGATTGCTAAAACCTCCAACACACACACACTTAGTATGGTTAGTTGCTAAAACAAAATAGATAACATCGCTATGAAATAATACATCAATGCTTCCAAATGCAAACAAACGACAAAAGCAAGCTAAATAAGCACCTGAAAAACATGAAGTATGTTTATCTCATAGTCGATTGGTGCTTCTATGGAAAGAAGCTCTTTCCTAGTCCTTTGCTAAGCTCCATGATGAAAATGATATAAAAATGCTTATGAGGATGATATGAGGTGGGAAAAATCAGTTCTCAATTGAAGAGAGTGACTTTGCATTAGCTTTGTGGATCCAGTTGTGTAGGATTTGATGATGAATGAATCCTTCCATTTATAGAATATTTTGATGAGAGAAATAGCCAAATGGATGAATGTGGGACAAAGATTTAGCCAATGAGATGAGGCCACTTGTCAAGTTGTGATAGGATGAGGAATAAGCACATTTTGGTCAATGTGCCAAAGAGGGGGAGATTCAAATTTGAATTTGAGAGTTAAATGCTAACTTTGACCTTTGGAAGGGACATGTAAGAGACATGTAAGACCTATTAAATGATTTTTTGGATGCACATTTAAACTTGCTTTTGAATTCAAATTTGAGAGAATAATCCTCAAAGATGCCATGTTGATGGAAAATGCTGATTTTATAAATGAATTAAAATGATTTATTGGTGCAAGTGGGAAAATCTAGAGGATGTGATGGGTGGTTAGGTTAGGCTAATTAGGATTAGATTAGCTTAAATGATGTTTAGATGATTTTGACCCTTTTGACTTAAATATTTGGATTTATTTAAATAAAAAAAGGATGGAAAATGTATTTGGAGATTTAATTAAATAAATTTTGGTTTATTTAATAAAAGGTTGATGTTTTATTTATTTAATTTAAATGAACAACCTTAGGAATGAAATTAACGAGTTTAATTTACCTGATGAATGGATGAAGGTGAACTAAGTTTACTTGATGAATGGACCTAATTAAATGTATGATGCTAATTTTGCATGTCTACATTGACTATCTCTTACTTAATGGTAATGTCCATTTTTCTCCAAGATACACTTTGTTTTCAAATATGAATCTCTCAAAAAACTATACAAGAAGTCATAGATCTCGTGCTTTGATACCATGTTGAAGTTGCTTGTGAGCCCTACTACTCTTGAAAATTATCTACAACAAAAACACTCATCGTATGAGGAGAGAAAAGGGAATTAATTATGCTATTGAACATTGAGAAATGAACTAATTAAGGTTATGTTTAGGATCATCATGGAAAAAATAGGCCCTTAAGTGGCAAAAAGTTCAGAAAAAATAGAGTTAGGCAACTTGACATAAAAATTTGAATAAGTTATCTTTATTATTTCAAAAATATGTAAGAATAGAATCTGTAGCAAATTGAATGTAGTTTCTAAAATACCATGTTTATTTTAAAAATAAAAAAATCTATTTGGTGAAAATTTGAAATTTCAATGCAGTAGTACTTAAATTTTAGGGAAAAAATAAGAAGTAGATGTCTGTCTGACCACCCTAACCACAATAAAATGATAGTATTTTTTTATAATATTTTAGATATAAGTAGATGCCTCATGTTTGGATGTGATGCATATTTTTTTGTAATTTTTTTCTAAGTAAATAATTAATTATGATTTTTTTATTACAAATTTAAAAAAATATAAAAACTTGTATGTCTAACCACCTTAACTTGGTCAAAACATCATGAAATTCAATTTTTTTTTTTTTAATCCTATAGTATGTGAAGCATAGAATGTAACGCATGTTTTAGATTCAAAAAATGTGATAGTATTTGAAAGCTATAAATGTTTTTCAATGAGCCTATCAATCAGGGCTTTAGTTGTAATTCAAATAAAAAATGAATAATAATTATTTATTACATTCAAAGTAAAACATAATTTATATTTGTGGAAAGCTAAGAATCTCCTTTAAAAACACTTTTCATTTTATCAATTTTGGGTTAAAAAAAAGTCATCAGCCACATACCCTACAAATACCCATCATATTGCCACTTTTTGTCCCATCGTGATCTTGCACATACCCTTAAAAAAACATCTACACTATGGATGTTTAGTTAAGGTTGTTGATGACAATGATGAATCGTGAATTTTTACTAAAGATAAACAAACCATAGATGAAATTTTAGGCAAAGATTAAATTAAGTCATAAAATGTATTTTCATCCTATTTCATGAGACAAAAGAGCACATGACCTACATATATAAAATTATCAATAACTTTATTTTAAGTGTAACAAAGTAAAAAGGGGACCTAAATAATTATTTGATTACTAATTAAATAATCAATTTATTGCCTAATCCATTCTAATGGTAGGGACTATGACAAGGGTGAGTGTAGGCTCTTGGGGGTCCAAAAAGTGGTGATATGACCCAAAATTAGTTGATGGTATTTTTTATCCAAATTTGATGAAACAAAAAGGGTTTATTGATAATTTTTTTAGCTTTCTACCAATATAAGATATGACTTATTTGGAATTAAAAAGATAATTATTATTGATTTTCTACATGCATTCTAACTAAAGTCCTAATTGATAGAATAATTGAAAAAAATCTATAACTCTTAAATGATATCACATTTTTTGAATCTAAAAGATGTCACACACTCTATGCTTCCCACACTATAGGAATAAAAAAATAAAAAATTGATTTTGATAATTTTTTGACCATGTTATGGTGGTTAGACAAACAAGTATTAATATTTTTAAAAATATTCTAATAAAAAATTCATAAATAATTATTTACTTGCAAAAAATTATAAAAAAAAAATGTGGCATATACAAGCATGTGTTCTCTACTTATATTTGAAGTTTGAAAAAAATATATTATTTTTTTCTTATACTTAGGTTGGTCAAACATACACCTACTTTTTATTCTTTCCTAATATTTTACTACTACTATATGGAAATTTCAAATTTTCACCAAATAGATTTAATTTTTTTCAAAAGAGGACTAATATCCTAGAAACTACATTTCATTTTCTACAATTTTCTTACACATTTTTTATTTATTATGTTCATAACATATTCAAATTTTTATGTCAAGTTTCCTAACTCTAATTTTTTGAATATTCATTGCCACTTAAGGGCCTTGTTTGGACCCCCATAATGCTGCATTGACCCACAGTATCATAAGGTTGGTGAAAGAAGACATCATCAAAGATATCATAATGTGGTAGAGATTGTTTCATAATGAGAAATAATAGGTTAGGGAGAGGAGGGTACAAAGGTTAGCAATAGGATAAAGGTTAAAAGAATAGGATTGGTAGAGAGGAGGGTAGATATGGTGTAGATGTGGGTCAATCTATAAAAAATATTGTATACACCTAAAAATGGTCACATCACAATAGTCTAGTAATTAATTAAATGTTTTTAATATTTAATTAAATCTCTGAATTCAATCTGCGTATAAATAAATCTAAATAATTTATTTATATTGTTCATTCTTTCATATCAATTAAATAAATAAGTTTATTCCATAACTTTTCTTATCCATTTCTTAATTAATTAAATAAACATTATAATTTATTTATATTAATTATCATATAATCTTAGCTTGAATATTTTATTCAAATAAAGATTAAATATTCTTCTCTTCTAAAATTCTTCTAAATTCCATTCACAATTAAATATTCCAAATATTTAATTAATTCTTCTAAAGTCTATTCAAAATTAAATATTCCAAATATTTAATTAAATATTCTAATGTCTATTCACATCAAATATTTCAAAAGTATTTTAAATCCTCAAACTCACATAAAATTAAATAAATTTATTTATTTACTTTGGATTATCAACAACCGTGAAATAACTTCAAAACAGAAAATTAACAAATTTCTCTGTTTCTAAGCAAAGTTGTTCCCATGGGTTGAAGGAAAACCTCCATTCTTCTCTCCAACCTCCCAACATCTTCCATATTCCTCTCAACCTCTCCATCTCTCACCATTCAAATTTACCAGACAATCTCACAGCCATTGATCTTTGCCAGCTAGGCTCTTGCCTGTAAAAATCTATAAAAGGGACTGTCGGGTCTTTGAAAAAAGAAGAAGCTTACATACAGAAAAATATAGTCAATCAACCTTCCAGCATCCATAGCCTCTAGAATCATAGCATAGCATAACTTAGCATATTAGAAATCCATATCATGGCCTATCATCCTCATATCATAGCTTCAATAGCATCTATAATCTACAACCCCTATGTATATCCATATATCAACATTTCACTCCACCAACATATAGGATAGAGAAGTACCCTCCCTTTGCATACTCATTCTGGAGGTTGCCATTCTGAGAAGCTTTGCTTATACAATCTAAGAGCAATAGCTTCAAGCAAATCACTAGAGATAGAGGACAATGGAATGATTCTGAAGAAGCTCTGTTTGATCTCTTTGATTTCATTTTATTTAGCTTTCTTTAGTTTAATGTTGCATTGGTGTGTTTTTGTTATCTTATTTTGATACTAACATTTCCCACACACATTTTTGGCACCCACTGTGGGGCTACTGCCCGAATTTTAACATCTTTGCATAGATTTTTCTAACAAGTTATGGCTGGAAAGAGTGTATTAGCACATCAAACATGACTCAATGCATATCACACCCATTTTAGCACTCTTTAACTCTATTTTAGCACTCATTGCAGGTTTTTTAGTGCCCACAAAGGATTCTGTAGCACCCTTTAAGGATTCCACAACACCCTTTAAGGATTCCACAGTGCCCTTTACTTATTTTGTAGCACCCTTTACTAATTCTGTAGCACCCTTTAATGGTCTTGTAGCACCCTTTACTGATTCTGTAGCGCTCTTTATTGTTTTCATAGAGCATTTATGTTTTAGCACTCTTGATGTCTGTTTTAGAGCAGTTTTTAATTTTAGCATAGAATTTGTAAGTGTGCAACTGTAATTTGTAACTTAAGTAGGATTTGATTGGATCCTATGTGACCATGGCCAGTAAGAACTTAAAAAAAAAAATGAATCAATCCTAGGATAGTCACTTAATTAAAAAATGAAGCAATCCTAGGATAGTCACCTCATTTTCTATTTTGGATTAAAAAGAACTTCATGTCTTTGTGAAGCAATATCTTCACCTAGCATAGAAAACTGTTTATTTGGGCTTAAAATTGAACTCTTGCTTGCTATGATTAAATGGTGATAGGCCTATTCTCTCCTCTTAACTGGGTGATCAAAATACTAGACTTTCCTTTTCAATTTCATACGAATTTACTGCTTTAATTATATCCTTTAGAGAGCCTACTCTTGTGGGAAAAGGTACTAACCCAAGAGGAACGACTCAAGTGGGTTCAAGCCAAAGCCAGGCTATTCCGCCCCACTATAAAATTTAAAGCAAATATAGGGAAACCCTCTTTTTCTGGTAGTGTGCAAGATAACCATCCCCAAAGCCTTTTTTCTAAAGGTTGGGAGGTCTCTTGAGGGAGTATATCATTTTCCACACCGAAAAGAAAACCATATTACGAAGTTTAGAACTAGTGGATAACTTGTCAGTTTCTGAACATCATAATAATAACAGTGCAAGTGAGGGAAGAATCTACCCCCAAGATACTCACCATATAACTACCAAGGACCCTTTGCTCAGGGGATCCGATATCCACTTGAACTGTCACTCTGAGTATGCACCTGGAAAAGACAAAAACACAGGCGCCACTTCGGGGTTGACATTGTTGTGTGAGTCGATGCAGTTCTAAGATGTGGGCTATTGATTATTATGGTGACCTACCTGAGTACTAAGAGTGAGTCTGCTTGAACTATCTGTCATGTGTAAAACTTGTGAAAATAATTTTTGAAAAACATTTTTGATCATACACTTAATGGTTAGTATAGGACTTAAAAACAACTATTTTACAACTTGCTTGATGTGTTTTCAAAACATTAATTTAGTAAATATCATCCAAAAATAACAATTACATTGATTACTCTCATGTTAAGAGATTGGAAATCGACAAACTTTGTTAATAAATCCATTCTCAAACAAATCAAAAAGCCAAAGAAACCACTTAGCTACAAGAAACTATTGAAGAAAAGATGATTCTTGTACCAAAGTCAAAAGGTTTTATTTAAACATAGAACCTTTATCCATTGATATCATGAATGTGTTAGAGGTTTCATTGATGATTATGTTGTAGAACCATTATACTCAAGAGATTTCTTTCAAAGAAGATCTCTTTCTCAAAGGAACAACCACAATCATCGTATTCGTTCTTCTTATATTCCCCAACCTGCAATTGAATATTCCACTCATCTGAATCAATTTCTTCAATAGAGAACTCAATCACATTAGGCATTTATCACAAATACATCTTTTTATGAAGCTACGATCAAACTTCATAAAGTGCAAAATCATTTTTCTTAGTATTTTGTTTAAATCCCCGCAAACAGAATTTTCATCCTTTCAATTAGGGAAAACATGAGCTAAAGACTAGAAATCTTTTAAAGTCATAGAATCTTCATTCTATCCTGACTTTAATATCCATAAAAAATTGGACTATTTCATTCTTTTGATAAAAAATTAGTAGAATTTGAGGCAAAGCTTATGCCTGTTGTCATGAGATCTCGAAAGCACATAGAAAAAGATGAAAGAGAAAGTACCACAAGAAAAATGGGTGATAATAGTGAGAAAGAAGACAATTCATTTCATACTGAAGAGTTAACAGAAGAAAAACTTCAAGAAGCAGAGTAGGATCTCCAATTCCATACTCTTATGGAAAGGATTTTAGAATGAAACAAAGAAAGATATTTTCTTTCATTAGCTAATCAAGGAGTCAAGTTACCTTCCGATTTTGATATAGAAAGGATTAAGGAGAATCCTGAAACTCCTCCTAATGATTTTAGTGCCCTTACTCAACAGATAAAAGAATTATAGGGGAAAATAAAGGAAATGCAAAGGGGTGGAATGAAGAAGTATGTTTTGGATGACATATCTCCTTATCCATTTGATAGGATTCTTCAAATGATCCCTTTTCCAAAACATTGTGAAATCCCTAAATTTGATAGGTACAATGGGAAAACTGACCCCATTAAACATGTGAGGGATTTTCAAAATATGAGTCTAGAATTTTCTTATGAAGATACCTACTTAATGCGATTGTTTCCACGAAGTTTTAGTGGACAATCCATGGAGTGGCTTTCCAAGATCACTCCCCTCATCAAAACCTTTGAGGAGTTAATAAATCATTTTATATCACAATATGCCTACAACATCCAACACCAAATAACCATGCTTGATCTTTGTAAAGTGAAACAAAAAGAAGGGGAATCTTTCACTACATTTTTGTAAAGATGGAGAAGATTGTTTGCATGATATTCCCATCCTATTCTTGAAAAGGAAAAGATGGATATCTTCATCAATATCCTAGATCGAGAATTAAGATATAGGCTTAATCTTCATTGTCCTCCTAATTTTGAAAAATTGATTGAAAACACAATTACCATTGAAGGGGCCTTTGTCAGAAGAGGAGTGATAAAACTTAATTATCCGAGTTCATCCAACCATAACAACAATGATGAAACAAGGCTTTTGAATAGAAATAAAAATGTTGGCAATGATGGTATAGTGGATGCAAACAATCTATGAACAAGATCATCTATCTTCAACCTATCAAGTGCTTCATGAAACAACCAACAAGGAAATACCAACCAACAAGGAAACAACAAACAACAAGGAAAAAAATCCAACCACAAAAGCATAACCAATCACAATGCTAAGGATAATCGTGGTAATTTCAATAACAATCTTGGAAATACCCAAACATCAAATCCATCCAGACCTTCATTCTTTTCAAATAGATAGAATTTTACCGCTTTGGATCATTCTTTTGAGTTTGCTCTCAAGGAGCTTCTTGATAATAAGGTTATCACCTTACCACCACAAAAATATTATGAGCCACGAGTCAAACCACCATCATGGAATGACTCGTATTATTGCAAATATCATCAATGTAAAGTTCATAGAACAAATAACTGTCAAGCCTTGTGAAATCTACTACAAGATTTAATTAACAATGGCACCATCACAATTGAAGGACATCATGCCAATGATGATCATCAAGCATTCAAAGATCCTTTACCAAACTATCGAAAGGGGGAAACATTAGATACGTAAGCGAAAATTATAAATAATGTTGAAGAAAACATAATCCGCCACATCTATGCAGATGATCAATGGGTTAATGTTATCAAAATCAAGGAAAAGAAAGAGTATCAATAGGTTAATGTGACTATGAGAGGACAAGAAAAAGATGTCCTAAAAGGTAGTTCATCTAAGGCAGCTATTCCTCCTCCAAGTCATTATAATCTATTTGATCAATTGAGAAAAACATCAGCTCAAATTTCCATCCTTGAACTTCTCAAAATATCCCCCGTACACAAGAATATTTTAGAAGAAGCTCTTGTAAACACAATCGTCGACATAGATTTGGATGTAGACAAATTTCAAGCCATGGTGGGACATTTGTCTTCCCCCACTTGTCTTTCATTCTTCGAAAAATATGATGCCTCCATGACACATCCGCATAATTCATCACTTTATCTTGAAGTCATGATCCATAAACACCAAATCAGACATGTCTTGATAGATGGAGGAGCTAGTTTAAAAATTTGTACCTTAAAGCTAATACATTCCTTAGGAATATCAAAAAATTCCATTGATCCATGAAGGAAAATAACTATCAAGGCATATGATGATGAAGAAATATCTTCTAAAGGACTAATAATGCTACCTATCAGAGTGGGACTTGTTGTGAAAAATACCTTTTGTCAGGTTCTAGATTAGGATCTTTCCTATAACATACTTTTGGGTCGTCCATGGATTCATGATATGCAAGAAGTACCATCAACGTACCATCAATGCCTCAAGTTTCCATATGATGGACAATAAATGACTATACAAGCTGACTATAATAGCACCCAAACTTGTTCCAATCTCTGAACAACTCAAGATGCCTTTGTGCTACACAATAGGGAGGCTCTTACTGCTTCTTCTTACAATCTACAAGGCCAATTGCAAGAATTGACAAAGAATCTTGACAGGAAGCTACATTTAAAATACAAAGGAGTAGGCAAATATTCACTATGCCTTTCTAGCTGACCTCCTTCTCTGAGGTCATATGATCAGCCAACCCTATCAAATTAAAAGATTGCAATAGCCTCTACATCCCAAGATTTTGTGCCAATCACAAATTTTGATGGAAAATTCATTAAAGTTAACACCACCAAGGAAGAAGCCAAAAATAGGGATATCCTAAGTTGGCTATACAAAGATGAAGATGAATCTCTCTTGCACATAAAGTCACCTACTAACCAATATGGAAAAGGGTATACTATCATGCAAAGAATGGGCTATGAAGGAAAATGTCCTATAGGAAACAGAAAAGAAGGAATCATTGAGCCAATTCAACCTATTTGAATACATCCAAAAGATAAAATAGGACTTGGATATGGTAAAGATACAGAAGAGTCAACTTCATAGCGAGCACAACAAACTCATGAAGGAGAATCAATTTCAAATAAACCCCATAAAGATGTCACTCTACAAAAATTTTATGGATCAGTTTTCCAATTGCAAAATAGTTCAGACAGTGATTCTAATGAATATGAATGGGACACCATCTATAATGATTAATTTTGGAGAGACAAACAAGTTGATACCATACACAAATATGCACCCATTCTTATACAAGGAGAAAGCTCAGGAACACAATCACTTGAATTTGAATCATGATATGACAATAACTCAAGTGAGGATGATTTAGATTTTAACGAGATTGATAATCGACAGAAGAATACCATCATAGACCTTGTCCATCATGAAAATGACAACCATATCATGAATTTGATAGCTCAAGACCTTACCTAACCTAATGATCCCATACCTTTAGTCTATCCAAAACTTATTGATTGGGACAACGATGCACCTATCCATATCCCTACATTTCATGATGATGAGGATATTGTAAATTTCCTTTGTTCATCTAATCAAGAAAACAAGTGTTCCATCAAAGAATCTCATACTCAAATTTTGATAGGGAGGGTGTCAAGTCTCTTAGCTGCAAAATAAATGAAATAAAAGATAGATCTATCGGTGAAAACCAAAAAATGGCAGTGGTAGATCACAACAAGAGAAAAATAAAGAGCGAATCTGATGGTGAAAACCTCTTTGAGGCACTGAAGGATGAGAAACTTGACACTCTTCCAAAACATTATCAAGAAAGATCTTTTATTTTGATTGAGCCCATAGAATCAATCAACATAGGTACAAAAGAGAAACCAAAAATCTTGCAACTTGCAACATCATTAACAGTCGAAGAAGTACAGAAATTTATAGAGTTCTTGAAGGAGAATCAAATCAACTTTGCTTGGTCATATGCCGATATGCCAGGGTTAGATCCTAATCTGATAATGCATCATTTATCTATAAACACAGGGGAAAAACTTGTGAAGTAAAAACTCAGAAAAATGCATCCACATGTTGCATTATTGGTTAAAGAAGAGTTAAAGAAGCTTTTAGATGTTGGATTCATTCGGTCTATTGACTATGCAAAATGGATCTCCAATATCGTACCTATTTCAAAGCTCGACGAAAGGATTAGAATTTGTATAGATTTTAGAGATTTGAACAAAGCATGTCCCAAAGATGATTTCCCTTTGCCAAACATAGATATGATTGTTGATTTAATTGCTAGCCATACAATGTATTCATTAATGGATGGGTTTTCAGGATACAACCAGATAAAGATTGCACCAAAGGATCAAGATAAAACAACGTTCACATGCCCTTGGGGTACCTATTGCTGGAACGTAATGCCATTTTGGTTAAAGAATGCAGGAGCCACATACCAACGGGAAATGACAACAATTTTTGATATGATGCATACATTCATGGAGATTATGCCGATGATCTCCTTGCCAAATCCAACACAAGAGAAGGACATCTAGAAATCTTGTCAAAGATCTTTATTAGAATGGAGAAGTTCAATGTTCAACTCAATCCAAAGAAATGTGTCTTCGGTGTTAAATCCAAAAAACTCCTGGGATACATTGTTTCAGAAAAGGGCATAGAGGTTGATCCTAAAAAAGTACAAGCTATAATGGACATGCCACCACCACTAAATATCAGTCAACTCCGATCACTGCAAGGACACCTACAATCCATTAGGAGGTTTATAGCTCAACTGGTAGAAAAAAGCTTACCATTTACACATCTATTGCATAAAAATGTCCCATTCAAATGGGAGGAAAAGTGTGAAGCAACATTTAATCAGATCAAGCAATATCTCATAAATCTACTAGTCCTAATTCCACCAGTTCTAGGAAAGCCACTTATACTATATATTTCAGCAACAGAAGTATCTTTGGGAGCATTACTAGCACAAGAGGATTCTACAGGCAAAGAAAGGGCCATATACTATATCAGCAGAATTTTAACAAGTCATGAACTAAACTACACTTTCATTGAAAAAGCTTGCTTAGTAGTAGTGTTTGCTTCTCAAAAGTTGTGCCACTATATGTTGGCTCATACAGTTAAGCTGATAACCAAAATAAATCCACTAAAATACCTCTTAAGTAAAGCTACCTTTACAGGAAGACTTGCAAAATGGGCAATGATCTTAAGCGAGTTTGACATTCACTATGTAGATAGAAGAGCTATAAAAGGACAAGTCATTGCAGATCAGTTGGCCGAAGCACATTTACAAGAAGAAAATGTTGAGATAATGGATTGCACAGCCCCTGAAGCTTCCAGAATCTTCAATGAAGGACTTTACCCATGAAAGATAATCAATCATAGAGAGAAGTGTTGCAACAATGGAATGCAGAATAAAGATTCTATATTGATATGATGAAAAAAGATGATTTACAAATGAGCAAGATGCCTAAATATAAAGGAAAAATAAAACCCTATCTAGATGATTTTTAAAAGATGAGATAAGATCAAGAAGGGATCTTATCCTAAAAACTAGGAGGGAAATATTATCCTATATCTTAAATGATTTATTAAATGATTTTTTCTAATAATGCAACCTAGGACTTAATTAATTAAATGCAAGACCTAAGTTAACTTATGCCAGTGTAATAATTAATTAATTACACTAACACCCCCCCATAAGTTCAACTTAGGGAGGAAAATGCAATTATTATGCAAGATGATGATGGGTCCTTGCTACGAGGCCATGTTAGGTACCCATGTACATGAAGATGCAAAAAAATCTCCCACAACCGGAGAAAAGGGGAAAAACCCAGTGGGAAGAAAACCCCTCCCCTAAAAGGAGATAAAAAGCAAGAAAGATGGAAGAGTGAAGTTTGGAGGACTCAACATTATCCCCCCAAGGACTACAACCATCACATATATCCAAAAATGTGGGCTAGATAGCCTCCCCATAAAGGAGAGTAGTCCCCTCTAGAATGTCTTCAAGACTAGTGTGAAACTGAGTAGCCAAGTTAGATAGACCTCAAGAGAACCCATCCATGTACCACAAGTCTAAAGAAGTAAAGGTATCCATCCCTGCTAAAACAAAACTCAATTGAGAGGTGTCAAAGTAAGAAGATGGTGCCATGCAAAGAGCCAAGACAATCCAGCCACCACAACCCTGGTGAGGGGACGGTGATGATGTGCTTCCTACCCTTGAGTTTGGAGAGTCATGAACAAGTTGAGCTTGATCCCAATATTTGGTGAACTTGTATACCTTGGAATGATGATCAGGTTGACCATATGCAACAAGGACATCAAACCTATCTCTGATGATAGCAAGATCAGAAGTGAACTCAATTTTCAATCCCTCCTGAGCAATTTGATAAATAGACAATAAATTATGAGCAATATGAGGAATGTACACAACATCTTCCAACATCCTTCCATCAAGAACAACATCACAGATACCAACAACATAGATAATATATGCATTTGCTGTGAACATTCGATCAAAGGTGGCAGGCCGTAGAGTATCCCACAAAATATGTTGTTGAGAAGAAGTGACATGCCGAGAAGCACTAGAGTCAAGTACCCATCCTTCTCTGTTATCAACCAAGGTAGTTATCAAAGCATTCCCCTTTCCAAGATTGTCAACAGTAGCAATGCCAACAATACCTGATGATGACTCTTCATGAGAGGGGGAGTGAGGAGATTTGACTGTAGTTGATGGGAGAGAGATATTGTGATCTCTAAGTATTTGTTCAAGCTCATGTATCTCTCTCTTGAAATAGGTATCCTCAATGTGACCAAGCCCATTGCAAAAGTTACACTTGGGCCTCTCCCTCTTTGGCTTGTCTTCCTTATGCTGAGATGATGATTCAAAAGAAGCTCCTGACTTTGATTTTCCCTTATGCTTACCCTTTCCTTTTGATGGTCCTGCCACCAATGCATGTGACTTTGTGGATGTATCAGCCTGATTAAGCTTGGACTGCTCTCTAGTTAGCCTTTCACAAAATGTCTCAAATGATGGCATGACAAAGATAGTACCAAGACCATCCATGGTGGAATAGAAAGAGGTAGCGAAATAGGAAAATGAACCTCTCAACTTAGATAAAATCATGAATATGCACTCTTTGTCAAACTTATCTTTGCCACACCCTGAAAGCCGAGTCCTTAAAGACTTGAACCTTACCAGATAGTATTCAATGGAAGGAAATTGATCAAAAACAAGTGAAGCAAGTTCAGCCTCCAATTGCAAAGCTCAAACATCACTAACAGAACCAAAAAGATCCTTAAGCTTGTCCCAAACCTTCTTGGGAGACTGGCACCCCTCAATATGGAAGAATAAAGAAGTAGAGACATGTACAACAATGAGTCCCATTACCTCTTCACACTTGATCTGATGCTGGAATTTCTCATATTCTCTGGTGAGATTAGGCCGAGTCTCATTCAAGGTGGACCAAAGTCCCTTAGACCAAAGAAGTCTTTGCATACTGACCTTCCATGTGTGATAGTTGTGAGGAGTAAGAATCTCAAATCCTATGTCATCCATTGGAGAAGAACAACAATCTAGGACAAATATTTCTGAAAAAAAATTTGAATGCAGATATCTGATGAAATACCAACTGAAGTGAAGCTTCTAAAACAAATTGAAAAGCTAGAAAGCACCTCTAAACCCAAAAAATTAGGGTTTCCACTTCAACTAAGAATAAAATATGATAGGAGTAGAATCTAGAAAAACATAGCACACCACTAGAAAGTAGACAGAAATACCTTTCCAATGATATATCGTTTGTGAATTTTTGATATGGTATGCGGAAGATACAACCTCTAGAAGATTTCTACCTAATTGGATTGGTGCTGGCTAACCAGGTGCAAAAATGAAGCACTTGGGGGCTAAAAAACTAAGCCCTGGGTTGTTGATAGGACCGTGGGCTTAGTGCTCAGTTTTAGAAAAAAAACTACTTGATGGGTAGCGTTAGAGTGGAGGAATTGGGTGATGCAGTTGGTAGAGGTTGCACTACTTTAGAGATCGATGGAGCCCCTGGTTACTGATAGGACCAGGGCTAAGCGATAGTGGCTTCAGTCAATGGTTGGCACCGGAGACTTCGATGGAGACTTCAACGGTGAACAGTGGTCGAACGGGCGGTGGCCGGAGATGGGCAGTCATTAGTGGTGGGGCCGGATGATGGCAGTGGTGACACAGAGGATCTAGCCGACAACTCTACAGAGGTCGAAGTATTCCGATGAAAATTTAAATATTGCAATATAAATTACAATTTAAATTCAAAAATGCTGATAGAAAAGGCCGACGGTGGAAAAAATAACTATAGCCACAGGAAAAATAATTAAGCCGACTACTTATTTAAATACTAGGTTGCCGGAAAAGCAAATTTTTTGCCCAAACTATTGAAGAATATCATCGAAAAAAGTTAGTTTTTTTTAATTTTTCTAAAAAACAATTTGCCTTGATCGAGGAATGAGAGGGAAGATTTTTCTGCAAATATGTATGGATTTTTACAAAAAAATGCAAAACCCAAAATATACCTCAAAGGCTCCTGGTTGAAACTACTCCAATTTTGAAAAATGAACAGGCGATTTATGGGTTTTGAGGCCTTCTAGACGCAATGGAGAGGTCGAAGAGAGCCTGATGTACACCAAAAATTATCTTGGCTCCTAGGTAGAGCCAGCTAGCCTGCAAGAATCTTGCACTCCAACTTCCTGGATCAAGGGTTGATGTTTCAATGGACTAGCTCTGATACCATGTTGAGATAATGGATTGCACAACCCCTAAAGCTTCCAGAATCTTCAATGAAGGACTTTAGCTATGAAAGATAATCAACCACAAAGAGAAGTGTTGCAACAATGGAATGCAGAATAAAGATTCTATATTGATATGATGAAAAAAGATGATTTACAAATGAGCAAGATGCCTAAATATAAAGGCAAAAGAAAACCCTATCTAGGTGATTTTTAAAAGATGAGATAAGATCAAGAAGGGATCTTATCCTACAAACTAGGAAGAAAATATTATCCTATATCTTAAATGATTTATTAAATGATTTTTTCTAATAATGCAACCTAGGACTTAATTAATTAAATGCAAGACCTAAGTTAACTTATGCCAGTGTAATAATTAATTAATTGCACTAACAGAAAACCCAATGCATATTGAATTTCTTGATGTAGACATCTTCATAACAACAATTAAGAAATCATGGACATTGTACTTTGATGGATCTTACACGCAACATGGCTTAGGGGCAGCGATTCTTTTTGTCACACTTGAAGGACATACCATCCCAAAATCATATTGGTTGATGTTTCACTGCACAAATAACATAGATGAATATGAAGCATTGCTCACAGGCATAAAGATAGCATTGGAATGGTGGATTACAGAATTGCAAGTCTATGGTGATTCACAACTTGTCATTAATCAAATCAATGATGATTATCAGACTAAAGATGATAAGCTGCTACCTTACAAGAACATGGTGGATGATTTTAAAAGGTACTTTGTGGCAATCAAGTTTTCACAAATCCTAAGGATTGATAATAAAGCTATAGATGCAATGGCTACAATTGCTTCATTGTTACAATTACTACAAAATAAAAAATGGTACGAATTCTTGGTGGAACAATTGTTTTCTCCCACCTATGATAATCCTGAGACCCAAGTCATATGCCATTTAACCAGTTCTGATTCACCTTTATATGGCAAGATTTATACCTACCTGAAAAATAACATTTTACCTCCGGACTTATCCTGAAACCAAAACAAGGAATTTCATACGCCAATCATCCCGCTATACCTTGATCATCGATATCCTTTACCGATGTGGTCTTGATGGTACGCTCCTTCTATTTCTTAAACATGATGAATCTGAACAAGCCTTACAAGAGGTTCATGGTGGTATTTTTGGAACTCATTCAAGTGGTTTAACCTTAGCCAAGAAACTTGTTAGAATGAGATATTGTTGGCCTACCATGGAGAGAGAATCTTTTACTTTTTCCAAGTAGTGTTCTAAATGCCAGATCCATGGGAATCTTATTCATGCACCTGCACAGGAACTGCAGCCTTTCACTCTAACATGGCATTTTTCTCAATGGGGACTAGATCTTGTTGGAAAAATTCATCCTTCATCATCAAATGGGCATAAATTCATCATCACGACTACAAAATATTTTAAAAAATGGATCGAAGTTGTTCCTTTGACGACTATGAATTGGTAAACAAATCTCTTCATTTATCCTAAAGTACATCATCTGTTGATATGGAATTCCTAATTCTATAATCACTGATAATGGGAGGCCTTTCAAGAATCAAGATGTTGACGAACTTTGTGAAAGATTTCACATCCAACATAGGTTCTCTACACCTTACTATCCACAAGGAGATGGTCAAGTAGAAGCTTCAAACAAAATAATCTTGAAGATCTTGAAGAAAATGGTAAATGATGTCGGTCGTGATTGGCATGTCGAGTTAAATCTAGCTTTTTGGGCATACAGAACCAACATTCGTACACCAACAGGAGCTACCCCATATGCCTTGGTATATGGAACAGAAGCGATCTTACCATTAGAGGTTGAAATACCTTCGCTTAGGGTCTCACTCAAAGGATTGATAAATGATGAAGACTACCGAGTATCTTGTTTGCAAGAGCTAGAACTGTTAGATGAAAGATGTCAAGATGCAACTGATCATTTGAAGGGTTATCAACAAGTTATGTCCCATAGCTACAATCATAGAGTTAAACTATAGACATTTCAAGTAGGTGACCTAGTCTCGAAAGAAAATCCACGCAATCAGCAAGATAGAGAAAAGAAAGGAAATTTTGAACAAAATTGGCTTTGTCCATTTGTCATCATTGCAACATACAGTTCTGAAGCATATTAGTTATCTACGTCAGAAGGGGACCTGTTTGAAGAACCGATCAACAACATTCATTTGAAGAAGTTCTATGTTTAAATCAACAAATTAAGAAAAAGTCCTGAAAAAATACATAAAAGTTAGAGAAAGTCTTTAAAAAATACATAAAAATAAAAAAAAGTCCTAAAAAATACATAAAAATCAAAAAAAGTCCTAAAGAAATTCACATGATCTAAAAAAGTGCAATAAAAATAAGTGGTGAAAACCTGGCAAATAGGCACTACTTGTGATAAAAATGGGCTCCTCTATCTATTAGCTTATGTCTTGCATTCGCTTTACGACATCATCTATCCATATCTATCATATCCATATCATGCAATGGGAATCCTTGTGTTTAATCATGGATTGATGAAATTTGAACATATCTATAATATTTGGGTTGTGTTTACACTAGGGGTGGAAACACAAACTAAACAAGAGAGGGGCAAATGAGCTTTTAGAACATCACAAATGGACAAATGATGGTTTGACAAAATGCAACATACATTGACATCAAATCAACCACAACACCCAAAACGATCACTCAATGCCAATGACATCAAACAACACGGTCAAAACAACATTAATCAAAACACAAACATCAATGTTGATAACCAAGTTGGATGATCTTAATCTAAATAATGTTTGGAATACTTTAGGTGAAATTTGAATTGTTGGTTGATTTTCTATCATATCTCTGGAGAATTCGATGATGTATTGACCTAGAAAAGCAAGGAAGGAGTGTGATTTTTCTTTGTCTGATGTTTGTGAGTGAATCATTAGTACTATGCAAATTGGTCGTGAGACATGCTCTACTAAGTATCATTGATGACATTTCAGAATTTGCATGGGAAATGGGTTAACTCTTGTCTGTTTATGCAAGCAATACTCAGGTCATCTGGGTTCAATTATACCTAGATGCTTGTATTATCTTGCTATAACAAAAATCATGAAAGCAATACTCAGGTCATCACTGGTGCTAACATACCCTTTGATGCTTGTATTAAATTTCAACATTTCAATGCTCTATGATGACACAAAAATCACAAATAAGCTCTTAGAATGGCAATATTGTATAGATACCCTGCATGGTTAGTATAGATTACATTGATTCTAGAATTTTCATTTTGCATTTATAGATTTTTCCAAAAGCTGGCAAAGTATAAAAGTTTCATATCTTTCCAATAAATGACTAAGTACATTTTGACATTCACAAAATCATCATCACATACATTTTTCATACATATTTGCATCAAAAAATCATTAAAAAAAAAAAAAAGCATATATCATAATAAAAAAAAATTCATGGGCATTCATACATTGTACCATCCATCATTTCACATTCATATTCATAAAATCATTCATTAATAGATTGCAATCATCTCATAACATTGCACTTTCATTTTCATATCTAAAAAATCATGCATATATATACATCATGAGCATGAACATCGTGAAACCGTCACATAAAACATCATGCATATAGAAAATAGACATGCTCATCACATGAAAAAATCATCGCTACATATCATATTATCTCAAAAATGAATGTCAAAATATACAAAGATGTTAGCTATGGATGACATAACATCATCCAAAATGGGATCATATCAGTGTGTATATAGACGTCTCAACAAAAAATTGATAACACATCATATAAAAAGCACTATGAAGTGCTATCCTCTGATGGTTCTGGTCTAGAACCTGTCCCACCTGCACCTGATAAACCTGCTCCACCTACCCCTGATGATCCTCCTAGAGGTAATGGCTGGGATACACCCTTGCTGGTAGCCCAAGAGTGACTAT
Source organism: Sequoia sempervirens (assembly GCA_007258455.2). NCBI lineage: Eukaryota > Viridiplantae > Streptophyta > Pinopsida > Cupressales > Cupressaceae > Sequoia > Sequoia sempervirens. Next base: position 407,646,601 of record VDFB02271358.1, on the reverse strand, counting down.
GTGTAGATCGAGACTGTGTATAACTCATTCTCTTCTCGGGTGGCACTACATCATGATACCTAGTCCTATAGAACTCTGCCTCTTGGGTGGCCCTGGTCACCTCTCTCATCATGTCACTAATCGAGGTACCTGTTGTTGCTCTTTCCAGACTGTCAGCTAGGGCCATGGCCTGCTCACCTTGTCGTCTGGCTGTATCTCTCTCAGCTATCACTGTCGTCAACTATCCCTATAGCTATGTAACTAAGGCCTGTGCTTGTGCTAATTGATGTTGTAAGCTTTGCACTCTACTCTACAAGGTAGCTATCGACACCATAAGATCTATTGAAGATGATGGAGCTGAATGTCTCATCCATAGTCCACCTCTGCCACCACCTCTACCACCACCTCCTCCACCACTATCACCTCCACTCTCCTCATCACTACTATCTCCATCCCCATTTGACTCATCATCATCATCCTCCTCGGAGTCATCACCCTCTGAAGCCGCCTCTCGTTGCCGCCTATGTCCCCGTATATGTGGTCTCTGCTCTACAACTAGAGCGGTAGGCTCATCAGGATCAAATAATCATGGCACAAGATGTTCCAACACATATTGACCATACTCTGGAGTCATCCCCCCATCAAGAATATCAACTCTGTAGTCCCACATCTATACTTGAAATTGGTGAACTCTGCTATTGTTGCATCATATGCAATCCATGGACCCCACATTGTAAGCTCCTGCTGCCGACGCGCATAAATAGAAGAACCCTGTGGCATACCTTGAGGCCTACCATACTGTCACCACACTTGACCAAGAAGAAACCTCTCAATAATCCCAAGAGTATGACCAATCAAATATCTAGAGGTAAAGACAAAGGGCATCTCCCTAGCATCCTCTGGCCATACCTCACAATCTACATAGGGCCGCCAACATACTGTATTAAGATCATCCAGAAGACGTTGCCAATGATCTAATTTTCTCAGCCTCATTTGAGCAATGACATTGATATATCTAAATTTGTATAGTCGACCGACAGGCTATCGTCCACGAGTCAATGGTCACATAATGACAAAGTGCTCCCATTCCCATATCTGTAAAAGAAAACAACCAACAGCTAAACTCCGACCTCGATGATACACAACATGGTGTAGCTCATCATATAAATGTGCAAGCATGCACGATCTCCAAGCATATCATGTACCCTGCATCACCATACTCTCAAGTACACGACCCCACTCAACTGCAAAGCCCTTCGACCTATGGTCAAGGCACATAACACCTCCAATGAAGCCTGCAAGTATGGAGGGTAAGGGTGCATACGAATCTGTCATCTCCACCCATGAGATATAATATCCTACAATATGATCATCTCTGAATATCCGCCTCAAAGCATTAGTACCTCCTGCCTCCCGGCTGTCAAATCTCACTATCTCACCCATAAATAGAATCTTGAAGATGTGATACACATCCTCAGGAGTCATGGTAATCTCTCATGTCAAAAAATGAAAAGTGTTTTTGTCATTGTGCCACCTCTCTGCAAGTGTTGTCAATAAGGCTCTGTTGAGACGCACCTCAGGCATCTCAAGTAACAAGGTCAGTCTGCATGCCTCGATCGCATCTATATCCTCCTATCCAAGCTATGGAATCAATCTCCATGTCTTTGGGAATCGTTCCCGTAACTACAAGATGCTCAATCTCTCATGTTGAATAGGAAGAATCATCAAGTCAAAGCAACATCAATATCAAATCATCACGACAAATCAATCAAATCTGAATAACAAATTTATTAAAATCCTATTTGTTTTTAACAACCTTAGAAACAAACTTATCAACAAATTATTATTTTTCATCATAATGGAAAGCAAACTTATCAAAATCCTGTTTATTTTTAACAACCTTAGAAGAAAAATTATAAACCTATTTGTTTTTCTTCTTCTTGAAAAGAAAACTTATCAAAATCTTGTTTGTTTTTAACAACTTTAGAAGCAAACTTATCAACAATTATTTATTTTTCATCATCATGAAAAGCACATTTATCAAAATCCTGTTCACTTTTAACAACTTTAGAAGCAAACTTATCAACCTATTTATTTTTCATCATCATGGAAAACAAATTTATCAAAATCCTATTTATTTTTAACAACTTTAAAAGAAAATTTATCAACTACTATTTGTTTTCCAATGACCTTGGGAACAAATTTATTAGACAAACATCATCAAAATCAAGGCAATGCAATACACAAACAATCAATACAAAGTCATGCATTTTATCACATTTTATCACAACAGGGGCAATTTAGGTCATCAATTTTTCATCTCACATCTTTCCACGTCAATTTCTTCACATCATCATTTTCGAACAATGAATTGACATTTTAAAAATTATAAAAATTGAAAAATTCCAACAAATCTAAAAATTCAAAAAAAAATCACACAAATCAAAATCTTATCAATTCATCGTCTACGAGGGCATATACCTATCAACATTCAACAATCAACATCTCAGGCAAATTTCAAAATTCTTTGAAGCAATGTGTAAAACACATCACTTCAAAGAGGGGAAAAATGTATACACCTAAAAATGGTCACATCACAATAGTCTGGTAATTAATTAAATATTTTTAATATTTAATTAAATCTTTGAATTCAATCTGCGTATAAAAAAAATTAAATAATTTATTTATATTGTTCATTCTTTCATATCGATTAAATAAATAAGTTTATTTCATCACTTTTCTTATCCATTTCTTAATTAATTAAATAAACATTATGATTTATTTATATTAATTATCATGTAATCTTAGCTTGAATATTTTATTCAAATAAAGATTAAATATTCTTCTCTTCTAAAATTCTTCTAAATTCCATTCACAATTAAATATTCCAAATATTTAATTAATTCTTCTAAAGTCTATTCACAATTAAATATTTCAAATATTTAATTAAATCTTCTAATGTCTATTCACATCAAATATTTCAAAAATATTTTAAATCTTCAAACTCACATAAAATTAAATAAATTTATTTATTTAATTTGGATTATCAACAACAACTATGAAATAAGTTCAAAACAGAAAATTAACAAATTTCTCTATTTCTGAGCAAAGTTGTTCCCATGGGTTAAAGACAAACCTCCATTCTTCTCTCCAACCTCCCAACATCTTCCATCTTCCTCTCAACCTCTCGATCTCTCACGATTCAAATTTACCAGAGAATCTCACAGCCATTGATCTTTGCCAGCCAGGCTCTTCCCTATAAAAATCTATAAAAGGGACTGCCGGGTCTTTGAAAAAAAAGAATCTTGCATACAGGAAAACTATAGTCAATCATCCTTCCAACATCCATAGCCTCTAGAATCATAGTATAGAATAGCTTAGCATATTAGAAATCCATATCATGGCCTATCATCCTCATATCATAGCTTCAATAGCATCTATAATCCATAGCCCCTGTGCATAATCTATAGACCCTGTGCATATCCGTATATCAACATTTCACTCCACCAGCATATAGGATAGAGAAGTACTCTCCCTTTGCATACTCGTTCTGCAGGTTGCCATTCTGAGAAGCTTTGCTTATACAATCTGAGAGTAGCAACTTCAAGCAAATCACTGGAGATAGAGGACAATGGAATGATTCTAAAGAAGCTTTGTTTGATCTCTTTGATTTCATTTTATTTAGCTTTGTTTAGTTTAATGTTGCATTAGTTTGTTTTTGTTATCTTATTTTGATACTAACATTTCCCGCACACAACTATCATAGTATTTCTTTACTCTAGGATGATTTATTATAGTAGTGGTCAACATATTATTACAAAAATCTTCAATCTCATTGAATACAAAGGTGTTGATAGTGTTATTTACAATGTACACATTGTACGATTGATGTTATAATTGTTGTACATATAAGTGGCTTGTTTTAACTATTATTAGACTTGCCATTTTATTGTCCTTGTATCCTAATTCTTTTTGGCTTCATTGATTTAGTGAATTCTATCAAGAACACTAATATGTAAATGTTCTTGAATTATAATTTGATAATTCTCTAAAACTATAACACCTAATAATTTCTATTTGAACCTACAAATAGGTATTAGGAATACCTAAAAAAAATATCTTCATTTTTATCAACTCTAAATAGATTATTTGTAGTAGTGATGAAAATATTTTAACAAAAAAGATGTCAATTCCACTCAATTTTTGGTTGTTGAATGATATTTTTCTATTGACATGCCATGGTCTCAAAGTAGAACCATAAAAATATACTATTGGTAGGTAAATTCTACCAAATATCTCATGTTTGAATTTATTTGTATCTAAGTCATCACTAAACAATCTTTCCCTTTGTCTATAAGATATTGAAATTTATATTTCTAATTTAAAACATCTAATTGTAGAATGTGTATGTGTACAATGATAAGAAAATATAATAATTACACGAAGGTGTTCCTTATATCAAGTGAACCACCTACTTTTGAAAATCAACGGTTGAAAATTATGGACAAGGATGGAAGATGATTGAAATAATCTCAACCATCAAATTTTCTAAAATATTAAAAAACATAATATATAATTAAAGAAAAAATAAATACATTCTTATTAGTCTTAGCTTTAAATTAAGAAAAGATAGGATAGGAATTATTTTTTCTTTTAAATTTTTTACAATTTTAATATAGTTTATATTTATTTTTAATCTTTTATTTGAAATATAATTTTAATTTTTTAAAAATAATTTATTTAACAATATTTAATAATAATTTTTATTTTTTAATATTGAGTTTATGTTAATATTTTTTGTGATATATGGGTATGTGCAGGATCATGATGGGTCAAAAAGTGGCATTATAATGGGTATGTGTAGGGTATGTGGCTGGCGACTTATTTTTTACCCAAAATTGATGAAATGAAAAGGGTTTTTAAGGGATATTCTCAACTTCCACCAATATAAATCATTCTTTAGTTTGAATTTAATAAATAATTAGTATTCATTTTCTATTTGAATTATGACTAAAGTCCTAATTGATAGGTTGATTGGAAAACATGTATACCTTTTAAACAATATCACATTTTTTAAATCCAAAATATGAATCACATTCTATGCTTTGCATACTATAGGATTAAAAAAAATTAATTTCATGAAGTTTTGACCAAGTTAAGGTGGTCAGACATACGATTTTTTATATTTTTTAAAGTTGTAATAAAAAAATCATAATTAATTTTGTACTTGGAAAAAAATTACCAAAACATATGCATCACATCCGAACATGAGTCTTCCACTTAGATCTAAAATATTATAAAAAAATATTACCATTTTATTGTGGTTAGGGTGGTTAGATAAACACCTACTTATTTTTTCCCTAAAATTTAAGTACTATTTTATTGAAATCTTAAATTTTCACCAAACAGTATTTTTTTCTTTTATAAATAAACCTGGTAATTTAGAAACTACATTGAATTTTCTACAAATTCTATTCTTACATATTTTTGAAATAATATAGATAACTTATTCAAAATTTTATGTCAAGTTGCCTAATTTTGATTTTTTTTGAATTTTTTGCCACTTAAGGGCCTATTTTTTCCATGATGATCCTGCACATACCCATATCAATCATATTTTTTAGATACATATTTTATTAATATTTCAATTCTAATAAATTAAAAAAAAAAATTAGTTGTTTATTTAATCATTTATTAATTTTTTTAGACTACAAGAATTAGGTAGGCCATCCTATAAACTATAGTACACCTGATAAATGGGGAAAGACCAAACCTCGGGACATCTTCCCCACAACATGATACTTTAGCTAATTGAGCTAGGTCCCTCGCCCTTAATCATTTAAATTAACTTAATAAGTTTATTATTTGTTATTAATTTATTAAGTTTATTATATTTATTAATATTTAGATTTGGATATATTTTGATTTTCTATTTAGCTTATTTTATTCTAGTTTTTAATTTAGATTTAAGTTTTAAATTTATTTTTATTATTTATATATTTCTATGAAATTATAAATTATAATTAAAAAATATTAAAATTAATTTAATTTATAATTAGTCATCTTATTAAAAAAAAAATTATTGTAGAATAATTCTATTTTATATTTTTGTTATAATTTATGTAATAAAATCAATTTCAAACCTAAACTATAAATTAAAATCTATAGAGTGAGAGAGAGAGGTAACTTTTGATTAGTCATTTCATGCCAATAATCCAAGGATAGCACGTCATAGAGAGTTATGCTTAGAGTTTCATGTAATTTGGTTAAGGATATGATAATTCACCTCTAAAACATCTTCGATGTGCTCATTGCATACTTACAAGGAAAATAGATAGAGAGAGAAATATAGAAAATAAAGAGAGAAATAAAGAAATGCAGAGGGATACAAAGAGATAAAAAGAGAGATGGAGATACAAGAATATAGGTACAAATATAAGGGAATAAATATGGAGAGAGGAAGTGAGATAAAGAAAGAGAGAGAGGAAAAGAGAGAAGAGGAGAGACATATATAGATATATTCACATAAAGAGAGATAGAGTGAGAGATAGACAAATAGAAATAGGAGATAAAAATATATATAGAGGTTGCTAGATCAAGAGATAAAGAGGGAAAGGGGGAGAGAGGAGGGAGATAAATAGGGATAGAAAAAAATAGTAAGGGAAGAAATATAGGGAGAGGGAAATAGATAGAGAGAAGAAATGAGAGAAAGATAGATAGAGGAAGATAGAGATTGAGAGATAATAATAATATAAAGAAAGAGAGGGAGACAAAAATATAAAGGTCTATCTCTCTTTCTCTTCCAATATCTCTATGATAACTCCCCATATGTAATTATCCCTACCACTCTATATATATCTTCCTCTCTCTACCTCGCTCTATATAACTTCCTATCTCTATCTTTCTATCCCCATCTCTCTCTCTCTCTCTCTCTCTCTCTCTCTCTCTCATTCTCTCTCTCTCTCTCTTTGTATCCCCCTCTTTCTATCTCTATTTCGCTATCCCTCTTTAGATTTCCATCTCCATCTCCATCTCCATCTCTATCTTTTTCTCCATCTCTCTCCCTATCAATATCTCCCTACGTCTACTTACATCTCTTTCTCTCTTCCCCTCTATCTTTCCCACTATGTATATCTCTCTGTATCTCTCCTTCTCTTTGTCCATATCTCTCCCTCTCTCCCTCTCTCCCTATCACCTTCTCTTTCTATATTTCTTAACTTCTCTACCCTCCCTCCCTCTCTATCTATTTATATGTATCTATCTTTCTCTCCCCTCTCTCTATCTCTTTCACTCTCTTTATTAATTTTCTATGTCACCTGGACTTTTTCCATCTCTCCCTCTTCATGTCTATTTATAACTCATTATCTCTATCTATATCTCTCTCTCTCTCTCTCTCTCTCTCTTATTTGTTCCATCTCTCCTACTCTCTCTACCTCTCTCTATATATCACTTCCTATATCTTTATATTTCTCTCCCAATCTCTTCCTATTTCATTGACTCCCTCTTTATATCTCTATCTTTGCCTCTCCCTTTTCCTCTCTCCTTTCATCTCTCTGTTTATATTTATATCTGTCTGTCTACCTCTCTCTCTATCTTTCCCAATTTATCTTTATCTCTCTATCTCTCCTTTATATCCCTATTTTCCCTCTCCCTTTCCCTATCACTTTTTCCATATCTCTCTAATTCTCTCTCCTCTCTATTTCTCTCCCTCCACCAACCTCCCTCTCTATCTATTTATACATATCTATCTCGCTTTCTACCTCTCTCCATATCTCTCTTACTCTCTCACACACACTCCTTGTTTCTCTCTCCCTATCGCTAGCTCTATCTCTATCTCTATCTCTCCATATTTAAATTCATACATATCTTTATCTATCTCTATCTCATTATCTATCAATCTCTCTTTACCTTTATACCTTTCCTCTCTCTACCCCTCTCTATTTATCACTTCCTATCACTATATTTATATTTCAATCTCTACCTCTCTCTCTCCATATCCCTCTCATTCATTTCCATCTCCACCTCTTTCTCCATCTGTTATGTAACTTCCTCTTTATTTGCTATTTCCTTACCCCTTTCTCTCTCTCTATCATTAGCCTATTGGTAATGGAGCCTTATTATCTTCTCAATTCAAAGGTTTTGTTTTAGTTGTGTTCGGATACCTATAAGGAGATGCATATTTTATTTGAAGCTATCACATCTCCATTGAGACCTTTGTTGGACCAAAAAAAACATTTTTTAAATAGCCTACCAATTGACCTCATGTATACTATACAAATGTATATAGACAATAAACCAAAAAATTCCCTTATTGACCATCCACACTTCTTTGGTGTACCCATTAAACACCAAGATGTGATTGCTAGTTAAATTATTAGATAATAATCTATGAAGATATTATAATAAGATTAGGCATGAAATATTGTTCTAATAAATCATGTAGTGCTTAATTTGTGTTAGTGTAACAAGATAATGTGTTGAAAATTGTTCCAATAAAATATGTGGTGCTTTGCTAGACATTTTTGATGGGATATCCACACTATGACAATAAATCTTCCTTGAATGAAGTGGGAGCTACTTAAAGAGGGCCTAATGTCGAGCACCAACGAAACAATTGGAATTCGTAAGCACTTTTACTCTCGTTAATAGGTGGCTCATAAAATAAAGCAGGTAATGAGGATAAGAAAGCAAAAAGAGAAAACAAAACAAAACAAAATAGTTTTTTTTTTACAGAACATCCGATGAACATTAAGTGACATGATTTAAAGTTCGAGGAGTCAGGAGGGCGTCCAACCATTTCAAAAGTGGATTAACGATGTGCATTGAACTTGGTCCATGATGCTTCTAAAATATAATTTCCATAAACATGGAAATGAAAACAAAAAGGGCAGAGGACCCACACTCTGCGTTTAATAAGTAGCAGATGAAAGCAGGTTTCTTCCAAATTTTGTTGGCCTTTATAAAGGGTCAATATGAAGGATTGAAAAATAACTTTCATAAACTTCTCGTTAATTTAAAAAACCAGTTGAAATGACTGCTCCAAACCCATAGATGTAATGTGTATATAATATGAAAAGTATATTGCTAAAAATATTCTGACAAGAGAATCTGCAAATCATGTACTCAGGAAAGTATTTCATAACAGATGGTGGTCAGTTATTTGTCAGTTATTTGCATTGTGTTTATTGAAAGAAAAATATTTTTGAAAGAAGAATAATATAATTAATTAAATGAAATATTTTAATAAAATAATTAATTTAGATGGATAATCAGATTTTGACTAATATTTTATGAAATTAATTATACAATTTAAATAAATTATTTGTTATATTCCATTTAATTTTTGAATTATAAAATATGTTGTAAAGGATGTTATGAATTATATATATATATATATAGGGTTCAATTTAGACAAACATCTTACAACTTGTAAATTATTTGTATTTATTTATAATTCATAACTGAACATGTAGAGTTGATATCAACAAGTGTCAAAATGATATTCATGAGTATGAAAATGATTAAGATGTGAAATTGAATCTTGAATTATAGAAGTGAATTGGTAAAAAATGAAAGGCTATTGTAAATTGACCTCAACTCCTTGTGCCTATGTTTGGAGAGGAGTCATGCCTATAACTACTACTTCGAAACTTGCTAAATGGAGGTCATATTCTGCTTAATCAAACTTATAGGTGAATAGATTTAATAGAAATGAATGAAGATTCAAAACAATAAGAGGCAATTCAATATCCCTAGGATGGTGATGCTTTTATATGAAATGAATCAACAAGAATCCTCAATGATCTAAGCCAATCAGAGATAGTACTCAAATCTACTACCATTGCATTCAATTTGAAATGTCGTTTCATTGCATTAGTTCACAATGACTAGTAAGAGAATGAAACATGAAATCAAATGTACTAGTTCAAAATTTAATTTGACATGTGTGAAAATACATAAATAAATTAGATCTATATATTGAAAACACGATTAACATAAACTTATTTGACAACTTGTACCCCAAATATGCCATATTACATACCAGTAAAGGCATAAAAGACCAAATTAATTAATATAAGATTTTTTCTTTTTAAATTAAATTTCACAATTGACATTATAAACCTCTTGCAACGTTAATTATACCCATCATCAAACTTACTTCATGACTAAAACGACACTTTTCTTATTTATTGGGTTAACTTGTAGTAGTTACAGTTGCACTGACACTGTCATTTTCATGGCGGTGGTTAACAAAAGGCAAAATGACAACTGAATTCACGAGCCAAAACGAATGTACGTCCAATCGTTGCGCAGAGTATACAAAGCTAAAAATACTTTTTTAGCTTTGAAATCTTCCTAAACGACTAAAGACAAACCTATGGACCAATTTTAACCAGAACTTTTCTCCTGCTCAGCTCTTGATTTAACAGTTTACGTTTTCAAGGGCTACTCGAGATTTGGTTGCAGGATGAAGATTCTCTTCACAATCAGTCTTTCGTTTGTAACCCTCATACTGTTAATGTCTTCTCTGCTTCATTCCTTCTCCTTAAGTGAAGCACGTATGCTCACAGGGGAGGACAGTCTTCCTCCAAGTTTTAGTCTTAAAGCTGAAGCAGATGCTGCAAGCATCAAAGAGAAAGTGAACAGTCTAAAACCAGAAGGCCTTTCAGTCATTTTTGTTGAGGCAAATGGGCACTCCCATTCTCATGTTGGTCACGGTGAAGGTTATGTAAGCATTATAAGGAAAATACTAGAGGATGTTCATGTGAATGATCATAGTCCAGGTATTGGGCATGACAATCCTCCTGCAACTCCTTAGCGCCGATTCTTACACTACTTTTAATATGTTTTCTTTGAATCAGATGTGATGCATTTTGTTTTTCCTAGTGCTCCTGCCTATGAGTAACTGGATTTTAACTCCTAAAAAAGGCTCCTTCCATTTGCTGTTTTGGCCATAGGGGCACTGTTTTCCAAATTGTTTTATATCGGCTACGTCAGATATTATTTTTGCTTCCAAGCCTTCAAAGTTGTATAATTTTGTGTGTAGTTCATGGTTGTTTAAAGAAAGGGCAGTAAAAGTAAATGATATCTTGTGGTCCCCAAAATGGCAAAACATGGACATCATTAATGGTGGCTGCCACTATCTCTATTGTTTATGGGTTTAAAATGCTTGTAGTTATCTGTGTTTTAGTTCAGAATAATATATGATAACTGTACGCATTTATTCTCTACGATGGTTCTTTGGCATTTCCTGCGGGAATTGAGTGTTGCCGTGTTGGTTTCAAGATTCGTACGTTTTTACTTTGACTAAAATATGTCTTTATGCTTTCCAAGTGACTGACTTCAGTAATATAACTATCACTTGCACTCCAATCAGGTGCAATATGTATATCGATAGGCTTAGAAAAATGTGTGTGACTGCTGTTTTCCGGCGTCAGACTGGAGGAGATCCCGATGGGATTCCCCCATGTAATAACCTGTTATAACCTATCGACTATTTATTTTCAAAGATGAATATCTCGAGAAGAATGAAGTTGATAAAATTTAGCAAGAAAGGGCAGTTTGGCTAGTGTCTGGAAAATATACTAATATGTAATAGCTTTTAGTATTTTTAGAAAATATGTAACACAAATTTAGGAGTAGAAAAGGCAGTAGATTGTCATCTTTATGTTCAAAGCATTAGCTAAAAGATAATCAGAGGCAATCTCGGAATCAATGCATCATTTTGATTAAAGAGTCAAATTGCAGCAAACATAAACATGTAAAAGAGAAAATAAATTTTGTCCTTTTTTATATTAATCAAAGTGACTCCAATAGCACTAAAAGCTACATTTACCGATTAAAAGTAAAATCACTAGAACTTTTAAAATAGCTACTATCCAATGAAAAATTTATAATTGAAGTTATTATTTAAGAAGAAATAATATGTAATGAAATTGTTATTGTAAAAAGATATAGTTGTTGTATTTGGAGAAATTTATTATGGATTTGATGTTATTGAATTTTTAAAAAAATAATGTATTGTGAATTTATAAAAGATAGATTATAATACAAAATAACTATAAATAATTTATTAGGTATGGAATTAAAGAAATATTTTTATTGTAATTAGATTTATCGAGTATTGTATTTTAGATAAAAAAATTATTATATAAAAACTATTCATAAATAATTTCTATTGACCTTGGTTTTCTTATATTTTCTTTTATATTGCAAGGATAGTTCACTGTGAGTTTTTCTTAAATGGTATCCAACTTAATAATGAATGATTTGACATCTTTTTTATAATGCCTCAATCTTTTTTCCAAGACATCAACAATTAATAAATGAATGGAAAATCCTTTTGCAATGTAATTATAACACAAACACGTGAAAATGTCCACTTGCTGCTAGAGATGTTGTGACACAATACAATTATACTCATAGAGTGTGATGATGATACAAAAGGATTCATTACATGAGCAGGAGACTTAATGATGTTATGTGATGAAATCACCACAATCACAATAGTGTAGATTTTTTCCTAACCACAATGAAAGGAAACACAACTATTAAACCCATCTCTCATGAACAAGTGATAAATGAATAGGAATGAATATTCATTTCATATTCCAAGGAAAATTGACTATAAATCCATTCCATTATTTAAATTAAAACTTGCTCACATATCAAAAATGTAGACACAACATAAAAAATTCAACAATTAATAAATGAATGGACCATTACATTTTCAAACTAGATAGGCCCTTAGCTATCCCACAACTAACACATTCACTGACATAATGATCCTTGTGAAAGATATGTGATTCGAAATAACACACAAGTCCTCTAATAAATAGTACGATTATCAATGAATTAAAACCAAAACCAAATATTTCAAAAATATCATCTCTATACCAACTAGTATATCTGATCATGATTACTAAATTTTCAATTGCAAAGGTATACATATATCTCACAAGCCTAGCAACTAATGCATTCTCAAGCTAGTTCAAGCTTCCAATGTATAAAACTATATATGTTGTAGAATCCTTCATTCAAGAGACATTATAAAATAGAATGAATTATAGAGATTCATTAAGACTTGGATTCCAATTTTGATATTTAAAGTTCATAAAAAATATAAAACAATTTCAACTAGAAATTGCTATTATTTAAATGCATGTGCTTTCTTTCCTTCTAATGCGACAATAGCATAAGTGTACATGAACAATTTTAACGCTTATCCATAGCGAAAAAGTGTAAATTTCAATATGAATGAGTTTAACTAAATCATTTCTATCATAAACTAATCAATGTCTATCATTTCAAATTTTAAAGCATCTAAGATTACACAACATAAAATAAACACTTTATCATATCATTGTAAATCTCAAGAGAAAAGGTGTCAATCTAATGGAACTTTGATATACATATTACAATATAAATAATACATCCTAAATAGGAATGGTGTAGTTTCAATGGGCTAAAGTTCAATATTATATAATTTTCACTTTAATCGAATTCACAAGATCCAACTTTATATAATTTTCTAACAAATTAAAAATAGAAATCTATTATTAAGAAACAAGACTAAACTATTGGAATAAGGTCTCTAGTAAGTTTATGAAAATATAATATATAATTATTTATCTAACAATTATTATATCATGAATATGTGATACTATCAAATTAAAAATAAGAATAAAATCAACAAACCATTTGAACACGTAATTTATATTGAAAAACTCTTTGAGAAAAAATCCAACTAGGAGAAAAAGTATGTATTAATAGTCAACAAAGTGATACAACCAACACTCTAATACTCTCTTTACATGAATAATCTATGAAATAAATTTTGTACCTAAAAAATAATTTTGTGAACCAAGTATCTCATACCCTCAATGCATATGCAAAAAGAGAGGACAAAACCATTAATTATTTACAAGAACAATGGATACCAAAAACATGATATTATTAGAAAACATAATACACACATTGGAAATATATTCAAAGAGTATTAAAATACTAAATGAATTCACATGGACATCACATGGGTGTAACTAATTAGCCCCTTCAATAGTAATTATAATTGTGAAGGTATCTTTAGTTCCATAATTCTTGACAAATCAAATCCTGAGGTGAAACACACTATTTTTGAAGTGGGAAATTCCTATTGGATGCATCTAACATAAATGTATCATCCAATCCTCATTGCTATAACGTAAAATTGGGAAATTTTATCTACTAAGTCCAAAGCTAATTGTAACTAGCACTATTAAGCTCGACCTTATTCATGTGCACATATGACAACCAATATCAAGGTTCCCATTGAGTCTTAAATATAATCTATTTTCTCATGACAACCTAGGCCCCCAAGGAAAATATCTAAGAGTTTTTAAAATGCATAAAATATGCATAATATTATAATGTACATGGTATCATAGTCCAAACATTCTCCCACTTGACATTATAATTTTAGTATCCATGAATTTAGTTGCACTCAATTCATGGGATAACCCCTACAAAACTTTCTTGTTCATAGCTCATGAACTCTAACCACACAAAATGAGGTAAATTGCATTGGTCCTTGTGTGTGGTCCCTTGGCCTCTAAAAGTCATTCTAAGCATTTCCCCTTTTCGTTTCATCAAATTTATCCTTTTAGTGCAAGATGTGAAATTTAGTTTGTAGGAGTTAGAAATTTTCTATACTTGTAAGGTTACTGCATTTTAGAGACCTTGCAAGTAAAAGTTGCAAAATTAATATGTTGCAAGGTTAGATTCTTTTTCCAACCTTGCAAGTTACCAACTGAACTTTTGATTGCAAAGTGTTTAAAAATCCCCACTCCTGCAACTGGAACACCCACATAAGTGTCATTGATGTCAATTTAATTTGATTTTAAATTAGTTTTAAATTAGTTTTTGTTCATTCTTTTCCTCATTTCAGTTTTCATTTGTCCTCCTACATCCACTGAGAGTCCATTTGAGACTTGTGAGTTTGATTGTGTGTGGGTTTTGTGTTGATTTTCCAATGTCTCAAGTTAGGGTTTTTTTCCATTTTTGGTGTTTTTTTTCTTCTAGGTATGTCATTTTTCCTTCCTTTCTTTGAAGTGCTTTCCATTTTAGTTTTGAATGGTTAAGGTTATGTTTAAATTCAAATTTTGTTTTGTATGTTTTAATGTTTTCATTCGATTTAGCTTTTTGTTTTTACAAGTTTAGGGTTTTTCTTTTCCATTGTTATGCAAGTTTTTTCTTTCAAGTTTATTTTTGTTAAAAATGCAGTTTTCATTTTATCTATTATAGAAGGTCATTGGGGGTTTGAATCCCCCAATTCATTCTTTGTACTGGATTTGACCCATGACCATTTTTAACACATATGTTTATGATTTTATCATCACATGAATATGTATTTTGTTGCCAATAGTTTACCTTTGGTTTGTGATGGTCTTCATTGCCAATATCAAACACATGAAAACCCATCCATGTCTTCATCTATAGGTTGTATTTTCCACCAATTATATATACATAAGATGACCTGATCCTGTGGTGATTTTCATTAATCAAATTCCTAATCTATAACTAAGCTTCCCCATGTGTAGATTTGGAAATTTTTACAACCAATTTTTTTTTGTTGAACTCATGTAATACTGCTAAAATATCCCACCAATGCATCAGAAGTATTACCGAGGTTGAACAGGTGCAATATCGACATTTTATTTCGATGATACATGTAGACACATGAAATTGACATCACACATATTTAATTAAATCATATTCACCCATCAATTAAAAATCTCAAGTTTATTTGATTGATCTCCTAAGGTTATCTTTTTAATTAAATAAATCACTTTATTTAATTATCTCATAAGGTCTCTTCATTTAATTAAATCAAATGCATTTAATTAAATCAATATTGCATCAATTTCCTCCCTTTTGATTTAAATAAATCCAAGTATCTAAGTCAAAAGTAAAAATCACCTAACATCCACTTAAGATAGCTAAATCATGATTAATCTAATCCTAATCACCCATCACATCCTCTAGCTTTTCTGACTTGCACAAATAAATCAATTTATTGATTTATTAAATTCTCCATTTTCTCTCAACTTGGCATAAAATGGGAATATTCTCCTAGTTTGAAATATTCCCCCAAATTGACATGTACATCCAACAAAGAATTTAAAGCTCTTACATGTCTCTTGCAAAAGGAAAACTTAGCATTTAACTCATCTTCTCATCAAATTCAAATTTTAAATCTCCCCCTCTTTGGCACATTGACCAAAATGTGCTCATTCCTCAACCTCTCACATATTGACAAGTGGTATCTTGTCATTGGTGGATATTTAGTCCCGCATCCTCCATGTTTGGAATTATTTGATCCTTTTTGGCTATAAATAGAGAGTTTCTCTATTGTATTACTCCTCCCCAACTCCACAAGTTTCTCATCTTGATGCACAATGTTCATCACTTATCATCTTGTTCATCATATTATCTAGGAGCTTAGCAAGGATTGGGAAAGGGATTATTTTCACATCAAAGAAGCACCAATCCACTAAGAGATAGGGTTTGATTCATGTTATTTATATCCTTTATTTAGCGTTTCTCATTGTTTTAATGTCTTATTTAGCATATCTAACATGATGTAATATTTCATAGGGATATTAGAATTGTTATGTTTTGCTTGACTTCCATGAAAATTCTTGTCAAGGCTTAACATTTTTCAGATTTAGCATCCACAATACACATGTTTAATGTTTTACCAACAATGCAAGGTTGGGGTTTTTCCATGACCTTGAAATATCTAAACTTTTTTCTTTATTTGCAACAATGAGGTTTTTCACTCAACAAACATAAATTCATTTTGCACTTGCCCATCCACTTTCACGAAATGTCAACACTTTCCTTTGAGTTAGCATAAGAAAATAGTTCATCTAGAATGTTTTTGTGTCAAATTTATCTACTCAAACAATTGAATTGTACCTCCTTTAAATGCACTATCAACATTTTTTTCTAATTGTGTATATAAGAGTAAAATTCCAAATGTTTAAATGTAAGGTCGAGGTTTTTCCTTGTGCAAAAAGACAAGATCTTCCCAAGTTGTAAAGTTAGGCTATTTTAGAAACTTTGCAACAAAGAAACCAAATTTATATTTCCATAGTCACTAAATTTTAACAAGATTGCATTTTTTTGCAAAACATCCTTTTTTACTTACAAAAGCACTAAATTTTAGTGTAGATACATCAAAGAACTCATTCCATTTGTAGAGGCACTAATTTTTAGTGACCTAGCAAGACAATGTAAAATTTCTCTAACTTTTGGAAATTTTCTCTTTTGCCTAATTTTTTCTCGCACTTTGTTTTTCACACAATCATTCTAATTTTCCCCCTCGTTGCAATTTGAAATGTGAAATTTTTCCTAGAACTACAAATATTTTGAACTTTTTCATGGGTTTTCTTTTGAACACACCTTGATAATCACACACTTTTCTTCCTTCAAGTGCCTAATCAATTGTCTAGATCTTGTCAATGAAAGATCCATCACCTAGTAAAGGAAAAGCCATGAAATACAAGTATCAAGGTGTGTTTTTGGATATAGTGGTTTCATTAAATTTTGATGATATTAAGGAAACAAAAATTGGGCATGTGGACATGTTCGAGTTTCTAGATAGAACAAGGAAGTAGCGTTTAAATGATGGCATGAGATAGATTGTTATGAGTAACATTCATATGGTAGCTACATTCCTTGTAGCTGGTTAGAATCCAAAATTCATTCTTTAGGTGGCATCACATTACAACAAGAATTATATAAGTTTTGGAGATTCCAATGGAAGCATAGTTGAACCATATATTTTTGGTACCCACAAGACTGCCTAACTCTTTTAGGGTTTTTCACCTAAAAGGAGAGAGTAGGGCCAAAACTGTTAGCTAAGTTCATTCAAATTATGCAATTTAGGATGTTATTATGCCTAAATGAAATGAAATAAATTCAATTAAGTAATTAAATTGTTTGATTAAGAATGCAAAACTAGTGAAATATGAAATGTTTAAAAACACATTATGTAATGTAAAATCACCTAGAAATGAATGCAAAACTAAACAAAACTAAACCAAACTAAAATAGTGCACTTGGAATAGGTATGAAGATTGGATATAGCCTCTGAAATGCTGATAATACTAATTCTCAAGCCTGGTGGGACTCATTCACCATTATGGTAAAATCAGTCCCAGATCTCCAAAACTGAGTCGAAACCTATTTCTAGCAAAAGGGTATCTAAAAATGCAGAAAACATAAAATTGACCTAGAAGTGGGACTCATTTTCCACCCATGGTGAATGAGTCCACTCTTTAATTTCTAAATATTCAAGAGTGGAATCTAGAGTTTCTAATCTACACTTTTGACTTCTCTAGGTGTTTGCTTCTAAAACCCTAATTTACGGGTCTCAAAGTAAGATTTTGTTGATATTTTGACTTGTTGAATGAAGAGAAGAATTTAGAAACCTTGCAACTTGATCTTAAATTGTTTTCAAGCTTCCAAGATTCCTAAATCTACAAACAAACAAAACAAGAGAGAGAGAGAGATGTTGAATGTTAGGGCATGGGTGTTTGCCTTGGTCAAACCCCTTTTAGGTAATTAAACCAAAATGATGAAAGAAATTAACTAAACATGCAACAATGGAATTTATTACCTTACAATGATATTTTATCTTTAAATTTTGCAACAAAACATGAAGGATCTACCCTTGAAAGTCTGAAAATTAAGCTTGAATGACTTGTAATGTTAAAACCCTAAGTTGCTTGATAGAAGAATGATGGATGAAAGAATGATAAGAGATAAAAGATATGAAATGAGGATAAAAAAACTTATTTATACACACTTGTTCCTTATTAACCCATTGATACCTCGTCACAAGTAGACATGAAGCAATATTAAATTTAAATTTCACATTTTTCCCACTCGAATGTCAAAATTAGGCCAAATGGGACTCATTCACCACACATGGTGAATGGGTCCCACCTAGATGGGACTAATTCACCATGCATGGTGAGGGTCACACATGGACCATTTTGATAGCTCAGATGCTAGGAGATAAGGAAATAAGGTTAAAAATGCAACTTTGTTGGGTATTTGATCATTTTAAGCCTCAAGATGCACAATATAGGTTAATAGGGGCCTATTAGTGATGATGTAAATGTAAAATAGGGATTAGGACATAAAAATAAATGTGAAAGTGTGATTTGAATTCACTCTACAACACTAAATGAGGTCCACATAGCCTAGGAAGACACAAGAACCAATATGAATGTGCAAAAGACATTACAACACTTGTTTAACATTAAGTTTAATTCAAAAACCTTATAGATTGATGTAATAATGTTATTGAACACATATTATAATGTTTAATTAGGGAGAAATTAGTTTATTAAGTCTATAAAAATGTGAAATTCCTTTACAATACGTCATTAAAAGCATGTTATTCAATTTATAAGGGTCCAAGACCTACTATGGATGCATAAAATGTCTCACAACACCTGAATCAAGGCCTCATTAAGTCTAATTTATCATTAATTAATCCCATTTCAAGCAAAGGGTACTTTTTTCTATGGCACATTTAGGCCCCACTTTAGTGAGAGGATGAACTTCCTTCAAACTTACACTAAAGTAGCCATTAAAGAGACATCCTCATGTATAGATGTAGATGACAAAGAATGACAAAGACTAAGGAGGTAATTAAGCCCCCAAGATCCAAGATCCTAAGTCAAACCTCTAAGATACGAAATCTTGAAATGGAAAGAATTAAAGGGAAGAAAAATAGGGTGGAAAAGATGTTCACTCTGGGGCTACAAAACATTAGGTCATCAATGGGGTGAGTAATCCACAATGCGCTCACTCTGGGGCCACAAAACTTGAAGTTGTCTACGGGGTGAGTTGTCCCAAAAGATGAAACATACACTAGTTGGTATGCACATATGTGTCTATTGGGAAATTTGTGACTCATAATGGGATTCCTGCTCAACCATATCAAGGTTATACCTCTTGACAACTTTAGTAAGGCACCACAAAAGAAAATGGTTTTTGTAAAAAAAAATTGAATGTCATGTAAAAAATTTGTTGAAGGGGATTTTTCTTTGTTCATATAAGGTCTTCTTCTTAGGGAGCATTGTGCCTAATGTCTGTAAGAGAGAAAAAATCAAGTTGTCAGATCATCATCCATGGGATGCCTCATTTGCATCAGGCCACTTCAGTTGATCATACACTCTTGGAAGGCATCAAACCTAATGACACCACCAAGGAGATGACACATCACAAGAAAAAGTAAATCACACCATGAATTTTATAAAAATATGTTGTCAATGTAAGCCCCCACTTTAAAGTAGTTACTAGACACTTGTGTATGAGAAATTGCTTTAAAGTAGAAGAGAGTATGGGATCTTATTCAAAAATCCCTATGCAAAGTAATATGTTTTCGATAAGCTATATCATGAAGAAATGTAGTATGTCACGTGTGAATCAATCTTAAGACATGTCATCCACATCACAAACTTGCTCTTATATGTTCATGAAAGGTTAATTACTAGTCAAAAGAGACAAGGATAAGTGACATGTGAGGACAAGGCTATCGAAACCCTTTCCCCCACTTAGTGCAAGACAAAGTTGAGCCAAATAGAATGGAATTAAGTGTCATGTAGAGGAATTAGGCCCCCCCATACAAGAAAGAGTACCAGACTCCTTGAGAGGTTGAATTTTATTGTTGTACAAAGTTGTTGGTAAAAGTGGAGATATGTATGATATGTCAGATTTGTTTGTGTGTTCATTGCATCCATGTGTAGGAGGAAGGTTGTAACCAATGCCATAAAAATCTTCTAAGTTAGATGAAGGGGGTGTGTGTTTGTGAGAAGGATTGGTTTCTTTACAAGAACACAAATCCTTTTAAATGTTATGTGTCATTGCTTCATGAGGTATGGGAGTGATATTTCCCGCATCACCACCATGGGGTGATTTGGTAGAACTAAGTGGAGAAAATGGAACACAAGGTTGATTGGGTTGAGATTGGGAGATTACAAACCCTCCCTTAATGGTAGATGTGAAATTCCAAATCACTACTAGAACTTGTGTCAAAAAATGAATCATTTGTATGTGACTCTTTGGACCATGAGGGTGAGGTTTTGGAAATGTTATGGAAAGGAGGTGTAGAATCTAATGACCAACAATTATCATGAAAGAGCTTTGTTGTAGGTGAACAGTTAGGACCAACTTGTATAGGTTCAAGTTTTGACCTAGGAGTGAAAGGATTAGGGGAGTTAGAAGTGTTGTGATCAATTAATACATTGCTTTTCTCATCAGCATCAATCATGTATATCTTGTTGTTGTATTAAGATTTCACTACATGGTGAAGGTTAGATGGGACTCTATTCATAGCATGAATCCATGGTATCCCAAGAAGAATATTATATGTGAGGGGTCCTTGCATGATATGAATAGAGGTAGGCAACAAAAAATATCCAACCTCAATAGGTAATGTGATCATCCCAAGTGGTTGCCTAGAAACATTGTCAAAGCCATGAATATGAACATCATTAAGTTGAATGAGGTTTTTTTCCATGCCAAGTTTTTGTAGGAGGTCCATGATACAAACATTAATTTCCTCTCCATTGTTGATGAGAGTGTGCCTAACTAAAGTTTCATTAATGATCACCTTTATCATCAAGGGATCATTTTTGTTTTGAATCTCAAGTGGTGGTAATTCATGTTTAGGGAATGTGATTTCTAACTGGGTAGCTTGCATGGGACGAGAGGTGGATGTTACATGATTCACTTTAATGTAAGTTTGGATGTCTTCCTTTTGTATTTGCAACATTTCATGAAAGAGAAGTTTCACTTTTGATGAGAGTTGAATGAGTTCCCATACAAATATATTAGCAGGAGTCTTTTTAAGATCTTCAACAATAGGCAAATTTTGAGGAAAAGGTAATGGTGTAGGAATGTTGTGTGGTCCCCTAGATGTTCGTGTCACTAAGTTACAACTTTATGGATAAAAATAATTGTTATGAGTAGATTGCATCATGGATTTCAAGGCATCTCTATTTTTTTTGTGTGATTCACTAATGGAAGGTGACTTAGGAAGCTCACTAATTAAATGAGATGCTACTTGTGTTGTCATAACCTCAAGAATTTTGTCTTTATTGGCATGATGTGTTGCTAAGGGGATTTGAATGTCACTTTGTTATCTTCACCTAAGGAAGGTTTAGTGTTTGAAGGATATGTGGCAATGTTCATATTTTTGCACCATGAGATTCTCCCTAGGAGAAGAGTTTTTAGGAGAACAGTAAGCCAAATGTTTTGGACATTTATAGGTTGGTTATTCTAAAATGACTTCATCAAAAGTAGGGGAATGATCAATGGTGTAATTTTCTTTTTCAAGAGGGGCTTACCTACGTGAAGGGGGACAACTAAGATATTCATGGCCTTCATTTATTGTGTTGTCTAACATCAAAGTATCTACTTCACAACTAGGAGAGATACTAGAAGAAGAAAAAATATTGTTTTCATGAGTATCTATGGTTGTATGGTCTTGTATATCAATGCCTTGGCCACTAAGAGAGGTAAGAGGAGAGAAACAACTAGGATTCTCAAAACTCTCATGAATTTGTTCTTCTACCAAAATATCTTTGACACCAATAGGAGATATATCATGAGGAGAACAAGTATGATCATTATAAATGGCCCAAGTTGTAGTCTCTTTCACAAAAAACACTCTTATAAGGAGGGAATAGGAAATTTTTATTAGCATGTATAAATATGTAAGGTAATAGTATTTTTTGGAAAAAAATGAAAAAAAATGTAACCATTGCATGCAATGTTTCACCAATATAAACAATGTATGTGTAAAGAGACAAAACATTCTTATCCAACATATGCAAGATTTGAAGAATGCAAACAATGTACATGCAAGAATGAAAATAAATTTTAATAAAATTATGCAAAGTTTTAGGAATAGAAACATTGTATATGCAAAATTGAAAAGTAATTTTATCAATGTTATGCAAAATTGTAGAAATGGAAGCATTTTCAGATGTAAGGATGTTTGCAATTGAAGTGATTTGAAGAATGAGCAATCTAAAATGATGTTTTTGAAAAAAATTCATAAAAAAATGTTCCTAAGACTTTCTAGACTTATACTATATGATAATAGGAGGCATAGGAAGCAAAAAAATAAGGTTACTAATGCAATAATAGATAGTAAAAAATCTAGACTTGGACTGATTCACACAGCATGGCGAATGAGTCCCAGGACTAGTTTTTTGCAAGATTTTCAGAAATTTTGAATTGTTTCTAATATGTTTGATGTTGTATGATGAAGACCTAAGCTGGAGATGCAAAATTTCAAAAAAAAGAAAGAAAATTTTGTGCAAAAAATGCAAGCTAAATGACTTTTTTACTAGTGCAAAAATTTGAAACCCTAGAATGCAAAACAATGGGAAATATAATGCATGCAAGCTATTGCTAGGATGATGATGGAATCCAAAGAAGAAAATATTTTTTTCTAAAATAAAGTTCACTAAAATGAACTATAGATTTTTGGCACCCATAAGACTCCCTAACTCTTCTAGGGTTTTTCACCTAAAAGGAGAGAGTAGGGCAAAAAATGCTAGCTAGGTTCATTCAAATTATGCAATATAGGATGCATTTATCCTAAAATGAAATGAAATAAATGCAATTAAGTAATGAAATTGATTGATTAAGCATGCAAGACTAGTGAAATATTGAATGTTTGAAAACACATTGTGTAATGCAAAATCACCTAGAAATGAATACAAAACTAAGCAAAATTGAACCAAATTGAATTTGTGCACCTATTATGTGTATGAAGAATGGAATTATCCTTTGAAATGATGATAATACTAGTTCTCAAGCCTGGTAGGACTCATTTGTCATTTTGGGTGAATCAGTCCTTGTTCTACAAAATTAAGTCAGAAACTATTTTTGGCAAAAGGGTATATAAAAATGTAGAAAACATAAAATTAACTTGGAAGTGGGACTCATTCACTACCCATGGTTAATTATTCTACTTTTAAATTTATGAATATTCAAGAGTAGAATCTGAAGCTTCCGATCTACACTTTTGACTTCTCTAGGTGTCCATTTCTGAAACTCTAATTTATGGGTCTCAAAGTAAGATTTTGTTGATATTTTGACTTTTTGAATGAAGAAAAGACTTTAGAAACCTTAAAACTTGATATTTAATTATTTTGAACCTTCCAAGAGTCCTAAATCAATAAACATGCATAACAAGACAGAGAGAAATGTTGAATGTTAGGGCATGGGGGTTTGCATTGGTAAAACCCCTTTTAGGTAATTAAAAATAAATGATGAAAGAAAGTAATAAAACATGCAACAATGGAATTTATTACCATGCAATGATATTTGATCTTGAAATTTTGCAGCAAAACATGAAGGATCTACCCGTGAAATTCTAAAAATTGAGCTTGAATGACTTGCAATGTTAAAACCCTAAGTTGCTTGATAGAAGAATGATGGATGAATGAATGATAAGAGATAAAAGATATGAAATGAGGAGGAAAATAGTTATTTATACTAACTTTTTCCTTAGTAACCCATTCATACCTCATCACAAGCCAACATGAAGCAAGATTAAACTTAAATCTCACTTTTTCCCTGCTTAAAGGTCAAAATTGGGCCAAACGGGACTCATTCACCACACATGGTGAATGTGTCCCACCTTGATCGGACGGATTCACCATGATGGTGAATGAGTCCCATAGGGGCCATTTTGATAGCTCAGATGCTAGGAGATAAGGAAATAAGGTTAAAAATGCAACTTTGTTGGGTATTTGATCAATTTAAGCCTCTAGATGCACAATATGGGTCAATAGGAGCCTGTTAGTGACGATGTAAATGTCAAATAGGGATTGGGACAAATAATTAAATGTGAAAGTGTGATTTTAATACACTCTATAACACTAAATGAGGTCTACATAGCCTAGGAAGACACAAGAACAATTTGAATGTGCAAAACACATTACACGACTATTTTAACATTAAGTTTAATTCAAAAACCTTCTAGATTGATGTAATAATGCTATTAAACACAACACCTTTTCAAGACATTGTTAAAAGCATGCTATTCAATTTATAAGGTTCCAAGACCTTGTGTGGATGCATAAAATTCCTCAAAACACCTGAATCAAGGCCTCATTAAGTCCAATTTATCATGAATTAATCCCATGTCAAGAAAAGGGTCTTTTTTCTATGACACAATAGTCATGAGAGTAGATGTAGTATTCCTTCATAAGGTTTTCATATGTCCTGAAATTGATTCCTACAAAGATATCATGAAGGACTATGCAACACAAGAGTATGATAAGGATCTAGACACTACAAAATGGTCAATTAATAATATATGGTCAAGGATACCTTGGTTAGGAATTTTTAGGTGGCCCAATAATTTCCATCGTAGTGATTTAATTGAAGATGTGAATGATCTCATCACTCTCCTCAATAAAGTGCAATGTCTCCCTACCTCATCTACATTTGAAGATTGCATGTATCTCAAGGTCAAGATAATAGTAAGGGGGAAGCAACAAATGTTCTAGGGAAAACAAATTAGTGACACCATTCATGCTCAATTGATCAAGGTGTAGACTACATCAAAATTATACATGATATCTTACATAGTTTATGCGACTGCATCCATGAGGAACTTTGCTGGTTTGACAATAGAAGGAGATAGGAAAGTGATTCAGGAGCATAAATCCTTTCCAAAAATTACACTAAATGGGAACATTCACCATTTCCAAAGGGAAAATGATGCATTCTTTGCTCTATTCTTGTGTTATTTTGATCCAAAATTAGAAAATAAGAGAGTGTCAGATGAAGCTTGGGAAGTTGTGAACAAGTATGGATATTTGTATCTATAATTTCCTACCTTTACATATTTGAGGTTTGGTTGTTTCATGGGTTATCCCTGCATGCTTCCTTCTTCCTGAGTGATAATACTATTTTAGATGGAGTTGTGTAGGAAAATAATTGATGTGCATAGCAAGAAGATGGAATCCCACAAGCCAATTTTCAAGTTTTTCTTGGAAATTGGTAGATACTCTATCTAGACCTCTCCTAAAGCCAATGAAATTGAGATAGAAATGTAGTGTGTAACATTGAAAATGCTCAAGAGAAGACTTGATTTCAATTACTGAGGTGTGAAGGATCGAATCAAGAAAGCTTATTCACATGTGCATTGGATGGAGGATGTATGGGCCGATATCAGGACAAAGGAGGAAAATTAGAAAGATGGATTACTATAGGCTAACCTTGTAACAAATTAGGGAAATAGACTTGGTTGATATTGTTAAAGGCATGAAAGATGATGGTGATATATCTTGGATCCTACCTATGTACAAAAAACCTTTGCGAGATCTCCTCTTCCTCTTATCTAGTGGTCCAGAAAGAAGGTAACTTCAATTAGATAAATATTTGAGAGAAAAAGGGGTCAAATGGGACTCATACACCTAAGGTGATGTATAGGTTCCATCTAGATGGGTCCCACTAGGGATTTTTTGGGTAGAGGAAGTGTCAGGGACTTAGGATATTATGTGTATTTGTTGATAATATCAGGATCTCAGTTGAAATAAGCCTCAGGATGCATAAAAAAGGTTCCTAATGGCCTATTAATGATGATGTGAATGTAATAAATGAAATATGGTAAAAATAATAATGTGAAGACGTAAATAAATACACTTTACAACACTAAATTAAGAAAAAATTAGATCTATTTAGCTTAAAATGGTTGTAAACCTAATGTGAATGTGTAAAACACATTAAAACCCTAGATCAAGGAAAAATTAGGCTCATTTTTATGTTAATCATTCCCAACTTAAGTGTGAAAAATGGATACTTTTTTCTACACTAGAAATAATTTGTTGGTAAAACTTGATTTTGATAAAGCTTATGATAGAATGTTATGGAGATTTACAATCAAAATATTGCAATGGTTGGGTTTTCATAACAAAATATACAAATATGTTCAAATTTTATTTCAAGATGAAAATTCCCAATTGTTGATCAATAATTCATTTATTGAAACATTCCTCTTACAACATTCCATTAGACAAGGTTGTCTTTTATCATCATTTCTCTATGCCCTAGCTTTTGATGCACTCAATTATTTGCTACAAATTTTAATCATATGAACTTGAAAAAAGGTATTTCTAATCCAAATAATACAATGGTGATTAATTCCCATTTTTTTATGACAAAATTCTCTTTGTTTAAAATTATTAAAAAAATATAAGTAATATTTTAGTAGTCCTAAATTTGTTTTTTCCTATCTCAATTCAAATCTTTCTCATCACTAAACTAAATTTCTCATGATCCAATATGATCCTATCTTACATTGGATTCCCAAATAATGGAAGAAAATTAATCATGGATATATTACCCAATACTTCATATACTCTTTGGATTTGGAGTTGTATTGTCTAGTGTGTGGAATTGGTTCATAGTCACGATGAAAAGAAAAGTATTTAATTGGCGGAATAAATTTTTATCATTGGTTGATAAAATACAAGTGGTAAACTAGATATTCTCAGCCTAGTATGTTTAATTCTCCTCTTGTTGGATGCCATCCAAAATGGGATATGATGACTTAAATAATATTATTCAATAATTTTTACAGACTAATTACGATGGAAAAACTAGTTTTAGATCCTCCTCTTGGTTACATTGTATAAAACCTAAAAATTAGGGTGGATTGGGTCTTTTGGATCCCAAGAAACAAGGGAATTATTTATCAAAAAAATGTATAATAAGATTTGTTTTAGGAGAGGAACAATGGAACATCTTATTCCATCATGATATTATTCTTTCTTCTATGAATAAAAAGTGGTAGGGTGCTGTGTGACTAGATAAAAAATTTCTTGTACTTTTCTTTAGTATTAAAGTTTCATCCACCCTACAAACTATTTGGAAGGCATGACAACTATTTTTTAAATTTTAATTGGAAGGACTCCATGCAACATGGTTTTAGCTTAACAACTTCTTCAGTTTAGTGGAACATACTAATACAATATCATGGATAGCTATTGGCTATTACCTTTCCTATAAGAGCTCATTATCATTTCAAGAAAGATGTGCAACATTTTTTATGGTTCATGGTACTTAAATTCCCTTGATTGGGTTGATTGGAAAAACTCCAAAAAATCATTTATTTTAAATAATAAGTCCAAGGGTTTTGTGACATTTGTCAAGTCATTGGTTCCTCTAGATCTTCTTAGGAAACTATGCACTCCTCTATGATGCAATTTCTTCAAAGATTGGCTATGGCTTGAGTAATTTACTTTATTATATTTTCATTTAAAGAGGAATTATTTAAAAATCCTTTGAAGTATGGAATTAAAACCAACAGATACATATTAAATGGATTTGTATATTTTGAGAAAATAAATGGAGGAACATAAGTTCTCAAATATGGAGGACTAGAGTGGAAGCAAATGCACAAATTATAACCTAAAAGTTCTTGCACTATAAATTACCTTGGGGGACACATTGAAATATTGAAATATTTATTTAGCTAGATGTCTTTTTTTCTAGCATATTGAAAGGTTAAAACATAGTTTTTGGGACTATTTTTTGGCCAATAAAATGAAATGCTATTTTTTTTTCTTTTTTGTGCATGTTTTAAGAAGTAATTCTAGGTATTGGGATTCATAATAATGTGGTTTCTCATACCATGAGACATGCTACTTTGCTTCATATTTTAGAAATAAGATGATTAGCTATATTTTCTAATCATATTACTGATGCGAAAGTATAAATTCTATATTTTTACTCTAACACCATGTTTCAACTTTTCTATTTGCATTTTTAGCTAAAAAAGGATTATAAATAAAACATGACTATTGAAGAGGTCAAATATTTTTTTTCATCGTGAAGGGGACATTCAATGTTCTAGAAAGATCTAAAGATTATTTAAATTTTAAGTATAATTTATGTTTCAGCTACTATTTTATAAATTATGTTGTCAATTCAACAGGTCTTGATCTATTAGGATCTATGACAATTGTGTGAATGAATGTTAATTTAATGTAAAGGATAAATTGAATGTCTTAAGCTTAATTTTAATGACTTTAAATGAACATTAAAATGATTATAATAATACAAATATGAGAATATAAAAGAGAAATCAGAGACACAAATTGATAACAAAGTTTTCCAATCGGCTATGTCCTCATTTCCCTCTCTAACAGATTAATTGATCCTTCAATCTACTCCAAAATCTTTACAATGTCTCCTTGATTGATGAGGAATATGAAGACAAATTCCCTCCTTCATGTAAAAACATTTTGGCATTAATCTCCTAATTCTACCTACACAAAGAGATATCACTTCCTCCTAATTCCAAAATTTCTCTAATTCCTCACCCTGCCATGTCAACATAGTACTACCACATCATCATACAGTCAGCCATGTCTGCATGCTGACATTAGCATCCTAGTCAACATTTCCTCACAAACATTGATTGGTTATAACTTCCACATACAAGCTCCATTTGAGGCGATTGAAGTAGTGTTGGATTCGTAGTGATGATCTCTTTGATGTGATGCCATTTTTGACCATTTTTGAGTCGATCAACTTTTTTGACCTAGAATCTCCATTTGGAACCCTTATTTTGACCAAAATTAGACTAAGAATAACTAGGAAATATGAACTCCTTTTGAGATGGTTCAAGTTGCATTGAGTTCATGTTGGAGAGATCTTTAACATGGTGTTAACTCTTGGAGCATCTATAACAATTGAATTATTGGTAAAAATCCATCCGGATCAGGTCTATTGGTTAATGCCAATCTGGGTCACTTGAGTTGTTCAAGACTAGGACAATTGTTTCTACTCTCTTATTCAAATGTATATTAATTTCCTAGTTTAGTCCTTTGTTATTATATATTACATGTTCCAATCTTATTCAGTGTCCTTGAATATTTGTGTTGTTATTTCTCCTTGCTTTATAGTTTAGTTTTCAACTTCTTATTCTTTTCTTTGTAGTTTAACTTTATTTGATAATTTTTTTGTTTTGCAATGCTTCATTGTCCTTTCTTCATGCATTTGATTGTAAGGTCCATATATTTTCAGTGTTAATAAAATATATCTTTATTCTTTGCACAAAACTTATTGCTTATCATTATAAGTTTGAAAGATAAGAATTTTTGAGTATTATGGTTAGAGGAATTTAAGTGTGAATGTATTCATTAAATTTAAAAGTGAAGTGAGATTATCTTGGTTGATCTCTTTGCAAGAAAAATTTAGGCATGTCTATACTTTCTTGAATGGAATTTTAGTCTTTTGTATGAGTGTGTGCTTTTATTTATATTGGGTTTTAAATTTTATTATTTTTGAGGAATGATTTCATTGGGTTTTAGTTTGGGTTGAATTTTGTGGTTTATAATAGTTTTTTTAAAAGTTTTTTCATTTTTCTTTATTAATGTTGTGTGTTGAGTTAGATAATTTATTTTCCTCGAGCCTAATAAACATGTTTGCATTTAGTTTGGTCTTTCTAAAGACATCAAATATTCTATTAACATTGGAATTTTGTAGTTATGAAATATTTAGAGAGTTATATTTCCTAATTTATTAAAAAAATATGATAGGTGTCATTCTTTTGAACATAAATTATAGATTTTTCACTAATCCTAAACCTACAATGTGCACACCTCTTAAATAAAATAAATTAGCATATGCATTAAAACAAATATTTTGTGAGTTTTTTAAATTATTTATCTTTTTATATATTATTATTTTACCATTTTAATTCATTTTATAATTTTATTTAAAAAAGGTTATAATTTGTATTGTTGATCAAAATGTCTTTTACTAATTTCATCATTATTGTGTTTTTTCTTCTTTGTATATATTTATATTTAATCTCCACTATCTTCAATTTTTCTACACATTATATATCATAATGTCTAATTATTTAAATCACTTTACTTTACATAAATTGTAACCTATAGAAATGAATTTCTCATTAAACATGATATTGTCCATTTCCTAAAATTACCTCTTTATGAAGCTCACCTATAACTCTATATTCATTTCTAATAGGTTTATTCCCACATTAAATAATTAATAAAATTATATATACAATAAAGAAAAATAACAAATAAAATATTTTTTCATTGATGAATTCTTAGATATGGATTCCACCTTCATCCGTATAACATATAAAAATAAATAAATAAATTTTAGAGTTTCAAATAAATGAGTGATAATTATTTATCAATGGGATAACTAAAATAAAAAAAAACATTTTTTATATTATTATGTTTCTTCATGAGAGTGCATAATCATATTCCTTTTTGAAAGAGTCTCTTTTCTTCATCATTAATGCCCAATATTTCATATTCTTCATGAAATGATTTGTGAAAAAAATATTAGGAGGGTAAAAATTCTCACAAGGAGTAGGGGTTCGAATTAAAATAGTGCTTAGGTCATTATGAGAAATAGCAATGTCAATATTCAATTCTTTGTGTAATGTTCAATGTTCAAATTGGCTATGATTTTTTAAGCCAAATGAGGTCAACATTGACAATCCTCCACATGACTAAGAATGAGAGGAAACCTATGTAAAGTTGCATTTTTTCAAATATTGATGAAGACCTATCCCTTATATCTAGAAATAATTGTTCTCATCATGCTACTTACAATTTTCCCATATTATAACAAAATTCTATAAGTAAAGAGAATATCATCATAATTGAATACGTGAGACCAATAACATCCATTTTATTTAATAAAATTGACTCTAGAAAACCATTCTCTATTTCCATTTAAATAGAAAAATAAAAAATAAAATAAAAAAGTATTTATTGATACTAACCATATATACTTCAAAATAATACCAAAAGTTTATAAATAAATAAATAAATAAATAACCATAGAAACTAAATATTCTCTAGAGTCAAAAGAATTGTATGAATATTTTATACTCATAAATTGTTTAACCCTAGCTTTAATACTAAAATTGTATTCTAGTACTCTTCCATTTAATTTAGCTAATTGTGTTGCCAAAAAAGTATAGTTGGACATTTTTATGCACACTTGAGTCTCTCTCATGGACTTTGGATTGATTTTTCCTAGATTTAATGTTATAATGTGGTCAACACATTCACATTAGATCTTGGAACTTTGAGAATCATTAAAAATTCTAGGATGTCTTGTAAAAGTGTTGTGAAGTGTTTTAACCTACTTTTCACACTTTTCTAGGACCCCTTAATCAGAATTCACTTAAATAACCCCCTTTTATCACTTACCAAATCTTCTTTCAAACTTTTGTAAAGAGTTCTAACAAACTCTCATGCTTTTCTAGACTTGCCATCACTAATTCAACCCTTTTTTATGTTAAAATGACCACTTAATACACTTTCTAGGTTTACTCAAGTGTATTTTTGAGAATATCCCCATTAAACATTAATAATTACATTTTAAACTCTGGCACCCAGTAAAATTTCCCTAGAGGGACCAAGTCACAACTTGGGGCGACTTAGTCCCACTAGACACAAATATCAAAATAATTTAAAAATTTTGCCAAGATTTTATTGTCTTAACCTTGAGGTCGACCTTTGATGTGTTATTTTTAAGAAATATTGGAAAATCAAGTATAAATAAAGGGTTTTTCTCTGATTTTTACTCCAAATTAGTTTAATGCATTCATTCACACATTAGTTTACTTTCATTCACAATTCTCAAGCATTCAAGGTGTTATCAAGCATCCATTGGATCATCTTGTTGCATATCTTCAGATTTCAACATCAAGAGTTTGGTCACTTTGTGAAATTGCATGTTATTCATTCATCATTGTCTCTTTATTCTATATCATTTTATAGGGTTTGATTACCAAATTGGGGTTTGACCAAGGCAAACCCCTATTCTCTAACCCTTAACCCTCTTTCCCCTCTTTGCATGTGTGTCTTATAGGTCTTGTATGCAGATTTGTCAAAGAGGAAAGTGTTAAAAAGTGGTCAACAACCCATCAAAGTCAAAAAAGTCAAAAAAGCCCTAATTGATGCTTGGAAACCTATTTTAGCCCATTTTCTGCAGAATTTGAATCAGACACCTATCAAGAAGGGAAGTGAAAATCGAAAGCTATAGATTCCCATCCTAAATTTCCCAAGATTCCTAGGTGGACTAAGTCGCCATCTATGGTGAATTAGTCTTGATACCAGAACTAAATATGATTTTTACATTTTTGAGTACTCATTTGGCAAAAACCTATTCTAGTAGGATCTCCTTGAAACAACACTAAGTCGCCCAGTTTGGTGTAAGTGGCCTAGTCAAAATTTCCAGGCAAGTCTATAGGATTCCAGAGCCTCTCTGGATCATAATTTAGTTTCCAGGTGCACCTCTCTAGTCTTGTTTAATTATGTTATTGTTTACTTGCATTTCTAGGCCATTTTTCATATCACAATGTGTTTTCAAACAAATTGCATATCTTAGGTTTTACATTAATATTCATTATCTTTTATCAATTATTTTCATTTATGACATTTCATTTAGATATATTTCAATCATACTAGCATTAGTATTTAGTGAACCTCCAAGTTTATGTGGGATACCTCTCTCCTTTTAGGTGAAAAACCCTATAAGTGTAAGAGAGAACCTTCCTACAAAAAAGTGTAGTTCATTTTGGTGAACCCGACTTTTGAACATTTTCCTTATGATTTTAAGTGCATTTATATCCTAGGTTTAACTTAAATTAACATTGCATTAGGTCTTGCATTGTTTAATTTACATCCTAGAGTTTTAAAAATTGCATTAGTGAAAAGCTCAAATAGCTTTCTTTTTTGCATTATATTTCATTGGAAAACAACAAAATTATACATTTTCACACTGTAGTTGCATCTGAAAAATCTAGAAAACATAAAATTTTATTTAAATTTTTTGAAAAAACTCAATCAAATCACCACTAGGACTAATTCGCTGCACAAGGTGACTTAGTCCTTCTACACATTTTGCACTATAATTTCTATCATTTTTTTAGTATTATCTGCATTTTTGTTTTCTGTTATTGCATTCTATCACAGTTTATAGATTTTTTGTTTTATTTTATTTCTTGCATTTAGTTTCATTCCTTTCCATCATGCCTTTCTACTTTAATAAGTTTTGGATGTCATTAAAATATTTTGTTGACATGTCAAACTGTGCCTTTGGAACTGATCCTAATGACCTTGAGCTTCCTCATTTTGCTTCAACTCCTCATGAATGTCCTCCTCATGATGTTGAAATCATTGGAGAAGATGATGATAGCATGAATAATTCCCTAAATGAATGTCTTGACAACCTTAAATCCAATGCATCCTTTTATCTATCCATGAAACAACAAGACCTTCCTACAATCTCACCTCCAGATATGTTTGGTTACTTACATCTTGAAACAAATGAAGGACCTAAGTTCCCTCCATCAAGAGGACCTAGTTCCTCTAACCAACCAACTCAACCATTCTGTGATAACAAAGTCACTAGTACTCCAATCAACCTTGAAGAAACTTATGGAAAAGGTTTTACTATCTTAAGCAAGCAAGGATATGACATAAAAACTAAACATGAAATATATAAACCTTTTGAGCAAGTAACAATTGAAGAAACCACAAAGGGGATAGGCTATCATGATCCCCCTCATAACTCTAAGCCTCCTAGAGAGCATCTCAGGCTTTGTAATGATGGAACAATGATCTTTGAATCTCCCCCTAACTTGAACATCCTACTTCCTCTTGAACAACCCATGTATAATAATAATTATAAGGATACAAGGATCCCCATGGTTCCTCTTCCTCCTTCAATTCATGAAAAGGGTGAATTGAGTAAATGCAAATGACCTTACAAGTTGAAAAAACTAAAGTTTCCTCTCCTTCCACCACTTGAATGTGAAAGGAAACTACAAATGCTTTTAAATAAAGGTCTTATCATATTACCACCTATGAATAGGTTGGTAATATAACATGAAGATTCCAATGTACCCTATTGTAAATACCATCATGTTCTTGGACACCACAGTGATTAGTGTCAGACAATGAAGGAAATATTGAGTAAGTACCACTTCGATTACACTGGCTGCTACCCCATAATTTCATAGTACACTTTCCCACTCCTTAACATGCAATAGTTGTAGAATCTTGCAGTCTAACTATTTCATAACCTTTCCCATCACCTATCCTAGCTCATTCTTGTCTTGCACTAAATGGCTGCAAAAAGTTTTTAGCCTTGTCCTAGTAATGCATTTATCCTTATACCCTAGCTATGTGTTTCACCTTCCACTTATCCTGGTTGAGATTGGGAAGTGGTTAACTTGTTTGATAATTGGATTTCCTTTAGATTACTAGTATTTTTCTTATTTTTTGGTGTGATTACATGTGCATAATGTGATCCCTTGTGATGTGTTGTTTAATGTTCTCTCTTTTTCATGTTGCATTTTGCATTTGCTATATGGCCACCTTACATAACATAGCTTGCATGCCTGCAATGCCATCGTCTTTGTTCACGAGTTTGAAGCATACGAAGCTTTTCTTGTCTAATGAAGCTTGAAACTCCATTTTATTTTGTGGCGCCTTATTAAAGTTATTAGGAGGTATAACTTTGGCATGGTTGAGTGGTAAGCCCATTCTAAGGCATGATTTTTCTTCATAGCCACCTAAGTGTGTGTGAGTGCATACCATCCATGAGTGTATGTTTCTCACCTTTTAGGCCTTCTCACCTAGTGGACAACCATGATTTTCATCACCTTAGAGTGAGAATACATTTCTTTTCCAAATAAACAACCTAGATCTAATCCATAATGGGATGGAAAAATGATCAAAACTTGATTTGATTCTTTTTTGTTTCTCCTTTTCTCTCTTTCATTCTTTTTCATCATTTTCATCTGTGTTCATTTGTGCTTATGTTTTGTTTTCCATGGGATCTTGATCATGTGGTCTTGATCACCCCTCTTGATTGTTGTTCTCTCATCTTACCAAGCATCAATGCATTTGGATCCCTCTTTATGTGCATATTGGGCTACTTTAGTGTGAGTTTGAAGCAAGTTCATCCTCTCAATAAAGTGGGGCCATAATGTGTTGCCAAAAAAATGTATAGTTGGACATTTTTACACTCACTCAAGTCTCTGTCATGGAAGTTGGCCTAATTATTCCTAGATGTAATGTGGTCAACACATTCACATTAGGTCTTGGATGCTTGAGAATCATTAAAAATCCTAGGATGTCTTATAAATGTGTTGTGAAGTGTTGTAACCCACTTTCACACTTTTTAAGGACCCTTTCATTATAATTCACTTAAATAACCCCTTTTTATAACTTAACAAGTCTTATTTCAAAGTGTTGTAAATATTTGTAACAAACACTCATGCTTTTCTAGACTTGTCATCACTAATTCAACCCTTTCTTATGTTAAAAATGACCCCTTAATGCACTTTTTGGCCTTACTTAAGTGTATTTTTTAGACTATTCCCATTAAACATTATTAAATAAAATTTAATCCCCAACACACAGTAAAATTTCCCTAGATAGACCAAGTCATCACTTGGGGCAACTTAGTCCCACTAGGCACAAAAATAAAAATAATTTCAATTTTTTGGTGAGATTGTATTCTCTTGACCTTGAGGTTGGCCTGTGATGTGTTATTTTCGGGAAATATTGGAAAATCAATCATAAATAAAGGATTTTTCTCTCATTCTCACCCCCAATTAGTTTAATGCATTTATTCACACATTAGTTTACTTTCATTCACAATTCTCAAGGATTCAAGGTAATGTCAAGCATCCATTGGAGCATCTTGTTGCATATCCTTCAATTTGAACATCAAGGGTTTGGTGACTTTGTGACATTGCATGTTATTCATTCATCACTCTCTCTTTATTTTGTTTTATTTTAGGTATGTGTAGGATCATGATGGGCCAAAAAGTGGCAATATGATGGGTATGTGGTGGGTATGTGGCTAACGACTTTTTTCTTACCCAAATTGATGAAACAAAAAGGGTTTTTAAAGGAGATTCTTAGCTTTCTACCAATAAAAATTATGCTTTACTTTGAATTTAATAAATGATTATTATTTATTTTCTATTTGAATTACAACTAAAGTCTTGATTGAAAGGCTAATTGAAAAACATCTATAGCTTTTAAACAATATCACATTTTTTTAATCTGAAACACGTGTCACATTCTATGCTTTGCATACTATAGGATTAAAATAAGAAAAAATGAATTTCATGAAGTTTTGACCAAGTTAAGGTGAAATTAATTATTTACTAGGAAAAAAATTACAAAAAAATATGTATCACATTGGCACATAAGTTCTCTACTCATATCTAAAATTTTATAAAAAAATAATATCATTTTATTGTAGTTAGGGTGGTCAGACAGACACCTACTCCTTAATTTTTCCCTGAAATTTAAGTACTACTACATTGAAATTTCAAATTTTCTCCAAATAGATTTTTTTTTTTTCAAAATAAACCTAGTAGTTTAGAAACTATATTCAATTTTGTACAAATTCTATTCTTACATATGTTTGAAATAATATAGATAACTTGTTCAAATTTTTATGTCAAGTTGCCTAACTTTTATTTTTTTGAATTTTTTGCCACTTAAGGGCCTGTTTTTTCCATGATGATCCTCCACATACCCTTTTATACATTTTGATTATCAAATTGGGGTATGAGGAAGGCTAACCCCTATTCTCTAACCCTTAACCCTTTTTCCCCTCATTGCATGTGTGTTTTACAAGTCTTGTATGTAGTTTTGTCAAAGAGAAAAGTGTTAAAAAGTGGTAAAAAATTTAGCAAAGTCATCAAAGTCAACAAAGCCCTAATTGAAGCTTGGAGACCTCTTTCAACTTGTTTTCTGCAGAATTTGAACTACACACATGTTAAGAAGGGAAGTGCAGATTAAAAGCTATAGATTCTTTTCCCAAATTTCTTAGGATTCCCAGGTGGACTAAGTCACCATCTATGAAAAATTAGTCCTATTGCTAGGCCTAAAAAGTGATTTTTACATTTTTGAGTACCCATTTGGCAGGAACCTATTTTGGTAGAATCTCCCTTAAATATGACTAAGTTGCTCAGCTTGGTGTAAGTGTCCCATTCAACTTTTCCACTCAAATCTACTAGATTTTACAGCCTCTCCGCATCATACTTTAGTTTTCAGGTGCACCTCTCTAGTCTTGATTAATTTTGCTATTGTTTACTTGCATTTCTAGGCTATTTTTCATATCACAATGTGTTTTAAAACAACTTGCATTTCTTAGGTTTTACATTATTATTCATTATCTTTTATGAGTTATTTGCATTTAGGAAATTCCATTTAGAAATATCTCAATCATATTAGAAATAGTCTTTAGTGAACCTTCAAATTTTTGTGGGATACCTTTCCCCTTTTAGGTGAAAAACCCTAGAAGTGTAATGGACAACCCTCCTACAAACATTTGTAGTTCAAAGATGAATAAATTCTTTGCACGAAAGAACGATTCAATTTTTTTCTTAACTAAAAATATAATGCCAATAATCCTTCCTTGAACGATGTCGGTGCAACTTAAGAGGGCCTACTATCAAGCATTAATGAAACATTGGAAAGTAAATGTCCTAACCATAATTACTCTCATAAATAGTTGTCTTATTAAACAAAATGAGGTAATGAGGATAAGAAAGAAAAACAATAAAATTAAATTAAGAAAAATATATAATTTTAAACAAAATATGTAATTGACATAATATGACATGATTTGAAGGCTTGGGAGGGTGTCCAACCATTTGGAATGTGGATTAATGATGAGAATTGAACTTTGTCCATGAGACATTTAAAATACAATTCTAATAAGGATGGAAGTGAGAATAAAAATGGCAATGGACCCATGATCTGCATTTAGTATGCGGTAGATGGGAAACTGATTACTTTCTAGTTTTGGATGCTTTTGTAAGTGCTCAATATCTATGGTTCAAAAATAATTGTCATAACCTTCACATTAAATTAACAAACTAGAGACAAATGGATTTGGACTGTAATTATCAAATAGGTGAAATGAATACTCTAAACACATAGTTATATGGTTTTTATAATATCAAAAGAATATTGTTAAAAAAATGATTACAATACAATCTTGAAAGTATGTAGTCACCCAAAAATTCATAAAAGACAATTATTCGTATTGTTTATAGTTTTTTTAAAAATAGTACTTTTATTTTTTTTGTTTACCTCAACTAAAAATATAGAGTAATTAAATAAATGAAATTATTTAATTAATTAATTAGTTTAAATACATAATCTAAAACTTGATTAATATGTTATGAAATTGATTATAGAATTTAAATAAATTAGTTATGAATCTTAGTTCAATTTTCAATGATTGAATGTTTTGAAAAGAATGTTATGAAATGATTCTTCAATATATAAATAATTAAGGTTCTATCTAAATAAATATCTTAGTAATTGTAAATTGATTTTTTTTCTATTATAGTTTGTAATTGAGCATGTTTAGTTGATATGAGCAAGTGTGAAAATGATTAAGCATTTGAAATTGATAATTGTGAATGTGGAAATGATCTAGTATGTGAAATTGAGTTTTGATTTGTAGAGGTGAATTGATGGGGAAGATAAGACTATTGTAAATTTACTTCAACTCCTCATGATTATGTTTGAAGAGGATTCATTTCTAAAGTACCATTTAAGGATTTGATAAGTGAAAGTCATAGTCTCTTTAAACAAGTTTATAGATGAAAGCTCTAATGGAAATTAATCTAGATTAAAAATAGTAGGAGAGAATGTAGTATCCTTACGATGATGAAACTAGCATATGTTGCTCTTATATGAATTATCCAATGAGAATCGTCCATGATTCAAATTTGCAAGTTCAAGATTTATATTTTTGTGTGTAAAAAAAATAAAAAATAATTTTATGTATATAGTTGTGAACCAAAACCACTAATGGTTAGATGTGTAGATAAATTTAAATTTTAAGGATGCATACTAATGACAATAGACAAACATATGATTATTTCACAAGTTCTATAACAAATACACCATCTTACATAATAGCCATTGAATAAAAATATAATTTGATCATTTTGAATGAAAAACTAAAAAAGAGATAACATGGATGCCTTATTTTCACCATCTTTTATTTTGAATTGTGCTATTAATTTTACAGTGTTACAAATTTGTCCTCTCTTTCCCATGAACATGTTTCCTTTGAATTAGATATGATGCACTTTCTCTTTTTCTCGTGTTCTTGCATGTGAGTAACTGGTTTATATACATCATGTGACTCCAAAAAAGGCTACTTCCTTTTGGCTGTTTTAGGGCCACAGTTTTCCAAACTGTTTTATATTAGCTACGCCAACTGATGTTATTTTTGCGTGCCGGGCTTCAAAAGTTTTTAATAGAAAGGCTGGTATATATTATTGAAATCTTGTGGTGCCCAATACAGCAAAACATGCGCAGCATTAATGGCGCCTCCCACTATCTGTATTGTTTATGGCTTTGAAATGTTCGTTGTTATCTATGTTTCAGTAAATAATTATATGTGATAACATTACGTGTTTCTCCTGTACGATTCTTGCTTGGATTTTCCTTGGGTGGTGATTTTAAGGTTTGTATATTTCCACTTTGACTAAAATATGTCTTTATGCTTTCCACATGACTGATAGCTGGGCAGTATAATAATTTTGAAAGGTAAGGAATTGTCAGGCATTATAGTTTGTGGAATTCGAGTGCGAATGAAGGATCTTCTATTATATTTTACTCAGGAAATCAAACTATAAAGAATGAGTGCAAAAGTTGGCTTATCTTGTTTTTCTATTTCTCAAGAACTTGTCGAAAGCGACGACCGGAATATTTTTTTTTTTTTAAGTTATGACTCAAGTACAAAAAATTGAGTGAATATTTTTATTTCAAACAAAAATTAGTTATTTCTTTCTACATAATTTTTTTATGGATTTGGTGTTATTGATTAAGAAAATAATTCAGCGTGAATTTAAATAAGATAGTTTTTTTTTAATATTATAAATAATTGGTTAGATGTGTATTTGAAAAGAAAAATCAAATTTTTAATTAGTTTTAATAAATTATGTACTTTAAATTAAAATTTTATTATAAAGAATTATGTAATTGTGGAAATAATTTTTACTTGATATTGGTTTTCTTATATTTTTCTTTATATTATAAGGAAAAGTCAATATGATTTTTCCTTTTTGATAATCATTGAGTAATATAGGATTTCACATTTTCCTTGTAATGCCTCGAGCTTTAGTGTAAGACATTAAAAATTAATGAATGAATGGATAATTTTTTTATAACATAAGAATAAAATACACACATTAAAATGTACTTGTACAATTAGGGGTGTGACAAAATTCAATTACACTAATCTTGTGCACTTTTGATGCAAAAATTATCGATACATAAGTAGGAGACATAACTATGTCATGTGATGGCATTAACATATTGAAAATAGTGGATATTTTTTCTTAACCATTATGAAAGGACACAATATTTTTAACCACATCTCTCATGAAAAGATAAGGAATGACTGATAATAGATGTTAATTTCCTAGTCCAAAGAAAATTTAGCATCAATCCATTCCATAATTCCAATTAAAACACACCCTCACACCAAACAATATCGAAATTGCATTGAAGACTTAAAAAATCATTAACTTGGGCTAGTCTTGTAAGGTAAAATTTTGAAAATAACTTGCACCACTGCAAAAATTGACAAAACCAACTTTCTAATGATATCTCAATCAAAAAAATTGCCTCCTATATTGCAAGTTATAAAATAGTTTAAAAATGACCCTCATGAGGGTGTATATAGACTAAATAGGAGCAAAAATTGAGCTCCTAGTCCTTTCGTATGACCTCTTGATGAGTCATAGTTTTCAAAAACTATACCACCACTAGCAGTGGTGGTGCCACTGGGTGGACCAATGGGGGCTGTTGGGCCACAAGTTGTGCCACCATTGGGTGCTAAGCCCCGGTCCAAATGCTAAGTGTTGGTCGGTGGTTGTGGGTGGTAAGCCTTGGAATCCAAGTGTTGGAAACATAAGCATGATGATGGATGGTGTTGTCATTGATGGAAACCCATTGTAGAAGTGATGGTTCATTAGTATGTATGTAGTTCAGAGCAAACCAATTTTTTTGGGAAATTGGCTAAGTGTTTGATTGAGACAGTGATGTAACAGAGCATCAATTTTGTGGTTTGCATTACTCTACACTACAATATATTTTCATATGATTTAGAGGTGATTATAGTACATGTTGAAGGAGTATCTAAAGTTTCAAGGTTGTATGTTTTATGTAGAAAAAGATATTGATGATAGAGTATAGGCTAAGCACAAACATAATTATAGTTGTATAGTTCATGTCTAGATGTCCTGTATTCCACTGCAAATGATCATTATGCTTTCCACATCTTTGAAAGTGTTTGAAGATTTCAGATGTGCATGCATTCAAAGTATCAAGTGATTTGGTGGTTCACGTGTCAAGTTGTGTATGAACAATTGGTTCATTCAGTTGTTGCTTCACCAACTTTGTTGTGCGGTACCAACCTAAGGGTTTTGCGGTCATCTGGTATTAAGTTGAGTATGAAGAGAAATCTCAGGAGTGATTATAGGTCATGTTGACCTATTTTGGTGAAGAACATGTTTTTGTTTCTTTTGCAAGGTATGAATGATGTAGTATTGAGTTGATAGGTTATGGTGTCACACATTTCATCTCATTAAGGTGACCTCTACCCACAATACTGGTTTACAATTTTTGGCCAAATTAGACACTGAACTAATTTTTTCTAACTAAATCTTCACTTTTAGACACCTATAGCGGCTAAACCATGAGGAATTTGAAGATGATGCAAACTAGTGATTTGTGATATTTTTTCTGTAGATTCTAAATATATATTTTTCAAAAAATTTGGAATCATATTGCACTTCTTTTTCCATCTCCTTCGAAAACTAGTATTTTCAGTAAACACCATTTTTAAGGAGTGATGCTCACCATATCACACATCTTTTCTTCCATGAAGGATAAAATTCTAATTTTTTCAAATTTAGATTTTTAACTACAATATCTAGTGCTTCCAATTGGTTTCATAGTTTTTTATTGAATATTTTTTCCTTAATCAAGTTTCAAAGTCAAACCAATTACAATTCAGACATAGGAATAATGTATAACACATAAATTTTTTTGTATGTATCGAAATTCAATTTATATTCTTTGTTAGATCAAGGACTTCAATATCTAGTGTACTCATATTTTTTAATTTTTTTTTCGATAATCTTCTATTTTTCCCCATGTACAGAACAAAGAGCTTCATTTTCGGTGAAAAACTTACATTCACAAGAAATAAAAAATAAATATAATAATAAAATTTAATTTAATTAAAATTATACTTTTTTGGAAGCTTATAATAAGGACTACATACTTAAAAAAATAAAATTTAAATGAACTCATTTGATCCCCCAAAAGGTAAATCATAAGTGTTTTTTTATCATCATTTTGATAGGTGTAAAGGAGACTCTGTTATAGGTAATGTTTAAAACTAGCGGGGTTCTATCCAAGGGGGCTGCGTCTAAGGTGGTTTGATCAAACCCTCTTCAATTGGAATCCTTTAAATGGAAAATTTCAATGCTTAAATCATTATGTTTTCTAAAAATATGTGATTTCAGCAAAAATCAAGATCTTCCCGAAAGTGTAAACCACTATTGTGGCAAGTTCATGTCAATATGTTTGTTTGTGGAATATATACATATATATAGAAGGTTAATTTATTGATGGTATGAAGTATTATAATCTAGTGAGCGAGTGTGTGGAGTGTGAAATGTGATATTGGTGAAGAATGAAGTGTGTAAAGTTAGTTTATTGAGCCTAACTAGAAATGTATCTGAAACATAGAAAAAGTAGGTTAGGGTTCACCAAAAATATAGCGTTTTACACTAAATTTGGAATGTTTCACCAAACTTACTATAAATAGAAAGGGAAAAGTGCAGTGAATGAACTTACCTATTCTTCCATTTCATTCAAGAAATGAGACTCCTTAGATCAAAATCCACTTTCAAACTTTAGATGAGTGAATTCTTTAAGGAATCTTGCAATTTCCTTTATGTGGGTGGACTAAACAACACTTTTGGGAGATGAAAATAAAATAGAAAATAAACTCAAAACTGGAATGTAATACCATATTGTAGTATATTAAACATAGAGCTAAGAAATAAAATTTATTTCATGCAAATTAGATGAGTGGAGGACAGTTAAAACATATCTCAAAAACAATTACAAAGTGTCCCTATTGGTTGCAAAGTGTCTTGAGATAACTTTTTGACATAAATGGTTGAACAAGGGTTTTGGGAGAAATATTAAAAATACCAAATGCACTCATTCATGACATCTAAAGAGTGGATTTTGTAGATGAAAGATAATACTAATAGAAACAATTTGTTTCATGCAATTTAGATAAAGGGAAAATGTTCTCCACCTGTTACAAAATGATGTTTCTAGAAGTTGTTGGAGACTCATCCGCCTATTGGTGAATGGGTCTTTGTTAAGCTTTCTAAAATTGGTTTTTGGGTCCTCTGCTCTTATGTCTATACTTATAGATTCTCTAGGTTTCAAATTCAGGCAATCAGAAATAAATCTAAGATCTAAGTTTCCATGTGATGACCACAAAGATGACAACAAATGTAACTTTGCAATT
Organism: Sequoia sempervirens; assembly: GCA_007258455.2. Taxonomy (NCBI): domain Eukaryota; kingdom Viridiplantae; phylum Streptophyta; class Pinopsida; order Cupressales; family Cupressaceae; genus Sequoia; species Sequoia sempervirens. The sequence continues at coordinate 407,601,910 of VDFB02271358.1, read as the reverse complement.
TTTCACTTTTGAGTTCTTCAACTTTTCTTCAACTTGCAAATCTACCACTCAAAGATAGGGGGAAAATGTTTGTTTCTGGTGAATGGGGATTTTCCTTAGTTAAACCTCATTTTGGTAATTAAACCTTGAAATTAAATAAAATAGCATGAAAGGAATGATGAATGAACAAATCAATGTTGCAACTCACCAAACCTTTGGACGAACCTTTGAAGGAATTAAATCTTGATGTTGATCTTGCATAAAATGTCATCAATGGATGTGGATTTTGGTACTTGAATATTTCTTGGAATCTTTGAATTGAATGCTTGAAACCTACATCACAATGTTAGCTCTAGAAACATGCATGAATGAACATAACTTTGACATGATGATTGAGATCTTGAATGCTGCAACAAATGATGAAGAAATTTTCTCTTGAATGCTCTTGACAATAATCTTGGCTCTTCTGAAAATTCTCTAAATTTTTCTCTTGAAATCTAATGTTAATTTGATAAAATAACCTTTTATCTATAGACATTTATTCTTAATTTTCTGAAATTAAAACATTATAAGCCAAAATTTGAAATTTCACTTTAGGATCATTAAAATATCACCAAAAACATATTAAAATATGGGTTCCAAGGCCTCGGGATGACCCATTCTCCCATGGGAAAATGGGTCCTATTCCCTAATTCCTGGAATGCATATTACTCAATGTGAAGTGTTATGTATTGGCATTAATTAATGTCAAGTTTTCCATTCAGAAAATGTAATTTAATAGACTTGGAAATGAATTATAGGGCTTATTAGGGCCTAATTAATACAAATTAATTAAGGGATCCCTAAATAAGTGTTAAAGTGTAAATAAATACATTTTAAAACACTAGAGTAAGGCACAATTAAGTCCATTTTAAGTAGGAGGGCCCAAACAAGTGAGAAAATGTAAAGGGATACATTTTTCTACACTACATTTAGCCCCCACTTTAGTGAGAGGATGAGCACAAGTGCAAAATCACACTAAAGTAGACAAATTTGTGTCAAGAGGGGTCTAATTGCACCAATTTTAATAAGATAGGATGACAAAGATCAAGGAGATAGCCAAGCCTTGAGGATCGAGATCTTTTGGAAAATCAACATAAGCACAAAGGAACACAAAAAAGATGTATGATATGTAGCAACAAGACAATATACTTAAAAATAAAATTTCAAAGACTAAAAGAAAGAAAAAAAGGGTGGATCAAGCCTCGGCAATTTGTCCAAAAATGCTCACCAGTGAAACTTCTTGTTCACTATGAAAATAACTTGCATGCTCACATGGGCTAGTAGAACTCTAATTGTCCACTTGAAGAGCCCCCAAGGGTGGTAAATGATAGAATCTTATTAGGATCCCATACCATAACCAAGCTATACCTCTAATAACATCAATAAGGCATAAAAAAATAGAAGACAAACTTTGAGATTCAGAAGGCCTAACAAGTTGTGTTATGCTAAGCACCTATGAATAAAGTGCAAGGATCCATCTAGGAAAGAAAAGTTTGTTATGCTTGGTGGCCATAAAAAGGGTTCAAGATTCACAAGATTAGCAAGTTGTGTTATGCTAAATAATTATGAAAAAAATGCAAATAGGATAAGAAATCATAAGATATAGTAAAAAAAATTAAAATGATAATGCCAATGTATGCCCATACTTTAAAGAAATTGGTAAACACCATGCTATGAGAAATTACTTTAAAGTAGTAAATGATCAATTCTAACAACAAAGAAGACATGGGAGCTTATTTTAAAATATCTATGCCAAGTCATATGTTTTCAAATGAATCTATGTCATGAAAAAGAGGGGTTTCCCCTAAAATGTAATGCTAAAGAAAGAAAGTATGTCACATGTGATCCAACTTAAGGAATGCCACCTGCATCCTGAGCTTTCTCTTATATATACATGGAAGGTGGTCAACTATCCAAAAGAGACAGTGAAAAATTCCATACTAGGACAAAGCTACCTAAACTCGTGCCCCCCAAGGGAAAAATGTGAGCCAAAAATGCATGATGATATGTTTCTCCTCCCGAAAAGGAAATATGACTACACATAAAGACAAATTTATACCATCATGCATGGTAGTAAATATCATATGATAATAAAAATACCATATGAAAAGGAGCAACAACTAATGTTATTTATTATAATGAGTATACAAAATACTATCAATTTTATGCATATCTAATGAGATATTCCAACATGTAATATCTATTAGTTCAGGATGCACCAAAGTTAAAGTTGTTTTAGGAAAATATTTTGTAATAGTTTTGGTATTGAGTGAAGTCCTTTTTGATGTTTTTATTTCTTTCGATGGACAATAACTAAGATCACCAGTTTTTTCTTGTGTATTAGGCTTTGTAGGGACACATATACCTTGTTCTCTATCACCACATCCTTTTCCACTATAACCAAGTTGTTTCATAAGTTCATAACCTCTTCCATAAAGCTTCTTCAATTATTTTGGATTTGATGGTTGTTCATAATCAACTTCATCAATGTTGTGTAATTTTTATTTTATTCTAAAGTGGGTGAAGTGGATGCTATCAAATTTTGTGTTCACAATACTACTAGTTCTTTTCCCTTTTCAAATTTTTTTCTTATGATCTTGTATTTGTTGGATGTTTTAGTTTTGTTACTAATATGTGGTTTCCATTGATGTCAACACTATTAGCATTTGTTCACTTGAAGCTCTATATGTCGAGGATACTGAGAAAATTGTAATAAAGAAGTTGCAGGTTGTCAGTGGTGAAGTGAAGTTTAGAGCGTTAGTACATTATGTACATTGATGATCAGAGGTTGTGAACCAAAGGGTTTATTTTTTAGAGTATCTAGTTTATCAATGTCAAGTTTTAGAGATTCGCATGAAGATTTGATTGAATTATGAAGATTTTCATTATGCAATTTTTTATGTTTTTTTCAGTTGGTGTTCCTAATTGAAGATGAGGCTAATTCAGTTAGTTCAGTTGTTGTGGAGGATTCTTTTCTATTTCATGTTTTTGTGGATGTCTCTAGATGGTGCTTTATCTTTCTTGCACATCCACATTGATCTTTGAACTTGTGGTTGGCAAATTTCTCTTGCGTGTTCATGTTTTTCATGTTCTTGGCCGACATGGTGGTTGTAGCAAGTTGTGGATCTTCAAGGCGTAATTAATTCAATTATTTTCAAGTTGGAGATATTGATTTGGGTCGTCACTAAGTTGTGGCTGACTTTGGTTGATTTGCATTGTTAATCTTTAATGTTTTGGGCTGACAGTTTATATTCATTTTATTATTCTTGTTGTGGATATATAAGAGCAATTTTTTATTTGATTTGAAGTGTGAAAGTGGATTCTTAGTGTGTAATCCTATGTGTGTATGTGTGAATATCATTTGAAGGTAGAGTAGAGTGTGATGAAGTGAGTAGAAGAGTGAAGAATTGTGCTTAACTAGAACTATAGTCAAGCATGAGCATATGTTATTTTATCAATTCAAATTCCAAATGGTTGTAATATGAATCTCTTTATAAGATAGTGTATCTTCCATTGTAATTGATTAGTGAGCTCTAGGCAATGTGCCTGAATGCATGTGCATTCCCATATTTCATTCTTTATAATTTTAATAGGGTATAATCTTGTGGATTGACCTCCACCATTATTTTTCCCTTAACAAGGTTTCCACATAAAAATATTGGTGTTATGTGTGTTTCTGATGTGTTGTTGATTCATGCTTTCATTGATATTGATCACATCTAAGAATAAGGATTAATTAAGTTAATAAGTTTGAAATTCTATGACAACTGATTCACCCCCTCTCAGTTGTCTACCCTTGTTTTGCCAACAATTGGTATTAGAGAAAGTTCCTTGGAAGAATTTTAACAAGTTAAGGTGATATGGGATGGAAATTTATAAGAAGGATAGTCCAAGATTTTATGGAACAAATTATTCTCTGTGGAAGATTCGAATGGAGTGTCACTTGAGATGCATTGGTGGACCCTACTAGAGCATTATGTGTAATAGAGTTTGAAAGGGAAATATGAAAGGTTAAGAATGGGTGATGATGAGAATATAATTACTTTCATGCAAAAAGTGAATGAACTTGTGTGTGGTATCATATGTGCTAGCACGAAAAGTTGGAAGAATAAAAAATTATTGCTAAAGTGCTTAGATCCTTATCTACTGCTTACAAAGTTAAGGCTATAGCTATTGAAGAGCTCCAAACTATGCCAAACATAACAAGTGATACATTGGTTGGTAAGTTGACTACTTTTGAGTTGAGTGAATTTGGTGATGCCCTTGCTAAGGTTGAATATACATTTAAGGCTACTACTTCCAGAAGAGATAAACAAAGATACGATCTAGGTGAGAGTTCATCTAGAAAGACATTCAAGTATGAGGATGAAATCAGACATATTGAAGAAGAATAAAGAGAGATGGAAGAGTTGTAAGCACTTATTGTCAAGAGAGTACTAGAAGGCAAAGGCAAGTATGAAGGAAAATTGCCTCTTAAATTTTTTTCTTGCAATAAGATAGGTCATTTTGCACCAAGGTGTCTAGAAAGAGATCCTAAAAAAAAACATAACAAGCCTAGATTTCAAAAGAAGTGTTACTATATTGTTGATGAAGGTGTGAAAGATGAAGAATCTTTTAAAGAAGATGACTAGGTGTTTATTGCTATCAAGGAGAATAATGTTGAATCTGCTAGTTGTACAAATGTGGAGAACGCCCTAGCTGCTCGAGTTGAAGAGAATGATGAATGGGTAATTGATAGTGGATGTTCACATCATATGACAGGAGAAAAAAGTAAGCTTTTTAGCTTAGAAAATTATGATGGTGGTGTTGTGAGATTTGGTGATAATATAGTTGGTGTGATCCATGGGAGAGGATGTATTTCACTTGATGGTAAGCATAACACTAATGATGTTTTGTATTTGGAAGGCTTGAAGCATAATATTCTGAGTGTTGGTTAGATGGTTGATAAGGGATACAATCTTTAGTTCATGGATGGAAAGTGAAAAATATTGAGTTCCAGAAATGTAATTTCATTAGATACAAAGACAAAAGGTAACATCTTTCACTTGAGTTCTTCTAGTAAAAGTTGTTTGATTGCTCAAGTTAATGAAAGTTGGTTGTGGCATAAGAGAATTTGTTATATTAACTTTGATAATATTGATAAGATAAGTTCTACTAAGGCTATGAGAGATATACCTAAGTTGGTGAAACCTACTAATGCAATGTGCACAAGGAATGTCAGTTAGGATTCAAGCAAACAAGAATTTCATTTCGAAGTAAAAAGAATTGTTCAAATGAATTGTTGGAACTTGTGCATACTGATATGTGTAGTCCCTCTAAGGTCAGAAGTTTGGAAGGTTACAGGTATTTCATGTTGCTCATTGATGATTACTCTAGAATGGTATGAGTTATATTCTTAAGGGATAAATCTGAATCTCTAGAAAAGTTCAAGATCTTTAAGGCTATGGTTGAGATAGAGATAGGTTTGAAGCTTAACTGTCTGAGATCGGATAGAGGTGATGAATTCACTTTCGGTGAATTTAATTCTTTTTGTGAAGAACATGGAATAAAGAGACAATTATCTGCACTGTGGACCCCTCAAAAAAATGGAGTTGTAGAAAGGAAGAATAGAATAGTTGAAGATGTTGCTAGAACAATGATGTCGGAAGGAAATGTCCCTCATGTATATTGGAGAGAAGCTGTGAGTACTATTGTGTACATACTCAACCAGGTATAAATTAAAGGTGATAATGGTAAGACCCCTTTTGAGCTATGGACTAGTCATAAGCCTACTGTTAAATATTTCAAATCTTTGGAAGCAAATGCTATATCAAGAGAGATGAAGACATATGAGAGTTTGATGCTACAAGTGATGAAGGTATCTTTTTGGGTTATCCTAGTAAAAGCAAGGCCTACCAGTGCTACAATAAAATATTTAATAAAATGGTTTAAAGTGCAGATTTAAAGGTTGATGAAGACCTAGGTACACCCTCCAGAACCTATGGATATGATTCTGATGATCAAAATGACAATACAAATCAACTAAATAAAGTTCAGAGAACAAATCAAGTGCAAACCAATCCGGTGAATTAGGAGAATGAAGAAGGAGAAACTAGTAGAAGCACAAAAGAGAGAAGAAAAGAGTCTAAAATTGAAGAACAACCTAAGAAGACTATGAGATATGTAAGATTGAATCATTCAGAAGATCAGATTATAGGTGATAAGAACAAAGGTGTCCAGAATCGAAGAAGGGTTGAAAAAGAGTATTGCTTAATTTCAAAAACTCAGCCTACTAATGTGAATGAAGCATGTAAAGATGAACATTGGGTTGAAGCAATGAAAGAAGAGTTAAAACATACTGAAAAGAATGATACATTGATTCTTGTTCTCAGACCTAAGGATAAGAATATCATTGGAACTAAATGGGTCTTTAAAAAAAAATTAAATGAGCAAGGTGAAGTGGTTAGAAACAAAGCAAGAATGGTATGTAAAGGATATTCTCAGATCGAAGGAATTGATTTTGAAGAGACCTTTGCCCCATTTGCTAGAATTAAATTTGTAAGATTATTTCTTGCTTATGTTGCTCACAAGAACTACAAAGTTTATCAAATGGATGTTAAATCAACTTTTCTAAATGGTGATTTGGAGGAAGAGGTGTATGTTGAGAAACTTGATGGATTTCAGTTGATTGATAAGGAAGATGTGGTATGTCAGTTGAAGAAAGTATTGTATGGACTCAAGCAAGTCCCCAGAGCATGGTATGCAAGATTGGAAAAGTATTTGTTGAAGTTTGGATTTAATAAAGGTACTGCTAATAGTAATTTGTATTTCAAGATTGATCATGATAAAGAGTTGATAGTTGAAGTCTTTGTTGATGATATTAGTTTTAGAGGAGATGATAGCTTGTGCATGAAGTTTATTATGAGATGCAGAATGAATTTGAGATGTCAATGATTGGTGAAGTGAAATTATTTTTGGGATTGCAAATTACTCAATTAGATAAAGGGATTTTTATATCTCAATCCAAGTATGTGAAGGAATTGTTGAAGAATTTTGGTATGGAAGATTCAAAGCTAGTTGGTACACCATGGTGACCAGATGCAAGTGGACAATAGAAGATGATTCTCTGAAAGAAAATCAGAGAAGATGTAGATCAATGATCGGTGGATTGTTGTATTTAACTCAAACTAGGCCTGAAATCATGAATGTTGTATGTATTGTTGCAAGATTTCAAGCTGATTCGAAGGAATCTCATGTAACTGTTGTGAAGATAATTTTTAGATACTTGAAAGGAATAGTTGACCTTGGCCTATGGTATCCTAAAGATGTTTATCTTACCTTGAGTGCCTTTACTGATGCTGATTGGGAAGGAGATGTAAATGACAGGAAAAGTATAAGTGGTGGAGCATTTTCCTTGGGTAAGAAACTAATTTCATGGCTAAGTAAGAAACAAAATGCAATTTCCTTATCTACTGTTGAGGCAGAGTATATTGTTGCTGCTAATAATAGTACTCAAGTCTTGTGGATGAAGCAAATGTTGAAGGATATCAGAGTGGTGTATGATGAACCGATAGCTATATTCTGTGATAACTCAAATGCTATTAAAATTTCAAAGAATATGATGTTACATTCAAAGACAAAGCATATATCTATTAAGTTTCACTTTTTGAGAGAGAAGGAAAGTGAAAAGGAAGTCAAACTTGAATATGTGCCTACTAAGGAGTATATTGTAGACATCTTTACCAAGCCGTTGCCTAAGGATAATTTTGAGTATATGAGAGGGAAGTTAGGGGTGATTACACCTCCTAATAAGAACTAAGGATGCAATGTGTGCATAGTCCATGGACTTCATAGGACCATATCTTGTTTTAGATTGATGTTGTGGTGGATGCTACTCATGAGGAGTAGTCAGATATTCTAATGTTCAGATATGTCGTTCAGAGATTGATATATTTGGCATTGATTTCAAAGGGGGAGAGAAATCATGTGAAAAACCTTGTGGGGAGAAGAGTCATGTGGAAGAGTTGAGGAGAAAATGAGTCAAAACCTAAGGGAGAGTAAGTGTCAAGAATTAGTTGTGTTGATGGTGTTTTTCACATCATGTGTCGCCATCAATGCCAAAGGGGGAGATTGATGGATGTTGTGGTTGTGTTGCTGATATGTGGTTTTCATTGATGTCAACACTAATAGCATTTATTCATGTAAAGTTGTATATGTTGAGGATATTGAGAAAATTGTAATAAAGAAGTTATAGGTTGTCAATGATGAACTGAAGTTCAGTGTGTCGGTATGTTTTGTACGTTGGTGATCATAGGTTGTGGACAAAAGGGTTTTTTGTTGAGTGTATCTAGTTTATCCATGACAAGTTTCAAAGATATGCATGAAGATTTGATCGACTTATGAAGATTTTTATTATGATAGTTTTTATATTTTCTTCAGTTGGTGTTCCTAATTGAAGATGAGGCTAATTCGGTTAGTCTAGTTGTTGTGGATGCTTCTCTATTGTTTCATGTTATTTGTGGATGTCTCTAGATCATGATTTATCTTTGTTTCACGTCCTCATTGATCGTTGAGCTTGTGATTTTTGTATTTCTCTTATGTGTTCATGATTTTCATGTTCTTGATGAACATGGTGGTTGTAGCATGTTGTGGATCTTTGAGGCATAATTAATTCAAGTATTTTCAAGTTAGAGATATTGATTTGGATCATCACTAAGTTTTGGCTGACTTTGGTTGATTGAAATTGTTAATCTTTAATGTTTTGGGCTGACATTTTATATTCATTTTATTATTCTTGTTGAAGCCGACTTGAAGGATGAAATTTCTTGTTACAAATATATAAGAGTGATTGTTTATTCAAATTGAAGTGTGCAAGTGGATGCTCATTATGTGCTCTTGTGTGTGTATGTGTGAATATCATTCGAAGGCAGAGCAGAGTGTGATGAAGTGAGTAGAAGAGTGAAGAATTATGCTTAACTAGAACTATAATTAGGCATGAGCAGATGCTATTTTCTCATTTCAAATTCTAGATGGTTGTAATCTGAATCTCATTGTAAGATAGCATGTATTCCATTGTAATTGAGTTGTTAGCTCTAGGAAATGTGCGTGAATGCATGTGCATTTCCATATTTCATTCTTTATACTTTTAATAGGGTATAATCTTGTGGACTAACCTCCACCGTGGTTTTTCCCCTAAAATGGTTTCCACATAAAAATATTGGTGTTATGTGTGTTTCTGATGTGTTGTTGATTCATTATTTCATTGATATTGATCAAATATGAGAATAATGATTAATGTAGTTAATAAGTTTGAAATTCTATGACAACTGATTCACCCCTCCTCTCAGTTGTTTTCCCATTTTTCTAGTAGTATTCTCCCATGAACATAGGTGTGAAATCCAAGGAACCACAATCTTTCTCCAATAGTTTCATGACTTCTTCAATATGCTTTTGTCTTTCATTATCTTGCATGGGTTCCCCTTGTGTAGTTAGTGTCAATGTTTTCAAAGGATTTTTTGTGTCTTTCTCAATGTGAAAACAACTTTCTAGTTCAATATTGGCTTTGATTGTATACACTTTGTTGTTTTAGAAATACTTCATTTTAAGATAAAGGGTAGAAGGCACCCCATTCATTGCATGAATCCATGATCTTCCCATGATAATATTATATGAAAGATTATTAGGCATGACATGAATAGGAGTGTACAATATGGCCTTTCCAATTTTGATATGTAATGTGATCACACCAAGTGTATGTTTACCTACGTTATCAAGTCAATGAATAGATAAAGAGTTGGGTTGAATTTGGCTTTTTTTCTACTCCAATCTTATACAAAAGGTTTATGCTACACACCTTAAGGGCTGAGCCATTGTCAAAAAGGGTTATTTTTATCCCAATATCCTTAACAATAACTATTATAAGGAAACATTCATTCTATTTTTGTACATCCAAAGGGGGTAGCTAACTTTGGTGGAAAATAATGTCTACATTTATTTGTTGAATTAGTGCTACTATACCACTTGGTTGTACATTGATAGGAACTTATTGTAAAGCACTTTGGAGCATGTTTTGATAACTGGGTGAGGTGTGAATAATATCCCATAAGGATATCTTTGCATGAGTATTCTTAATTTGTTCAACAATATCATACTCTTTTCCTCCATGTAAAGGAAAATGAGGAGGACTAGGAAAGATAGGTTTAGGCATTTGGTAATGAGGTAGGAATGTTTTACGGTTTCCTATTTTTCCATGTATTATATGTGTGAGCAACGGTATTGAGACTAGGTTGATGTGAAAAATTATTACTATCAAGTTTCCTTGTAAAGTTCAAGATAGCTCCTAGAGGTAATGGTTTCCTTTTAGGTGGTTCTAAGGTAGGCATGGGTTTGTTTTGAATTTGTGGTTGATGTGAGGGTGGATAGAGGATAATAAGTGGCTTAGGAGATTGCATCAATGGATATCTAATGTTTGTAACCTCAAAATAGTTATCCTTATTTTGATGATGTTTTAGCGAAGGAGGGTCAAATGATACCTTATCATATTCAACTAATGAAGCCATATTAATATTATAATGTTGTCATTTTATTGCACTATGTTATCTCTCCCAGTAGGATATTTTTTAGGATAGAAACAAACTAGATGTTCATGACATTCAATGGTTGTATATAATAAAATAACTTCATCACAAGTAGGTGAGCCATGAATGGTTGGACTTTATTTCTTATCAATCATGACATTCTCTTGTACCAAATCATTTTTACAAATAGGAGAAATAGGAAAAGTGGTATTAGGGGATGTGTCAATGGTCTCATCCTTGTATCCAACAATCTATTCCCAAGTGGGAGAGGTAGGGGAAGATAAAAAATTAGGATTCTCATAACTCTCATTGATTGGATCTTCTAACACAAAAATATCTTCTTCACAAATAGGAGAGATATTGGTAGAAGACCAAATTTGATTGTCATGGTTCTCTACTATTCTATTATATTTCACTAAAAAAATCTCATAAGTGGGAGAGATGTTGGGATAATTACTAACACGCTTGTTGATGAAATTTTTCTTGGCATACTTAGAAAGGTAAGATACTAACATTGTGTGTCCAAAAATGAAGAGTAATTTTGTCAAACTTATGCAATGCTGGAAGAATGTAAACATTATGTATCCAAAAGTGAAAAGTAATTTTATACAAGTTATATAAATCATTAAGAATGTAAACACTATCTATCCAAAAGTGAAAAGTACTTTTATCCAACTTATGCAAAGATTTAGGAATGTATACAATGTGAATCCAAAAGTGAAGTATTTTTATCCAACTTATGTAAAGTGCCAAGAATGTAAACATTATATGTCCAAAAGTGAAAATTACTTTTATCCAACGTATGTAAAGATTCAAGAATGTATACATTGTGTATGCAAAAGTGAAAAGTACTTTTATCCATAATATGCAAAGCTTTAGGAATGTAAACATTTTCATATCTGATGATTTTCACTTCTGAAATAATTTTGGATTAATTCAAAATGACTACACTAAATGGATGATTTGACCTATATGCATAAAATAGAAATTCCTAAAAATTTCCTAACTAAAACAGTGGGTTACCAGGAGATCCCATAAGTGAAAAAAACCACAAAAGCTCAAAAAAGTAGGTTTTAAGAGGCCCTAAAGGACTCATTCACCCATTGGAAATTGAGTCCCTCTTTAGGGTTTTTAAAAATGAAAAATGTAATTTCTGAGTGATTATATGTGTTCTTTGTTCCCCGTCTAACACTATAACTTTTATAACAATTTTTTTTAGAATTTGATGTCTAAATGCAAGTGAAATGAAGGACAAATGATGAACTATATGACACTTTTTGAAATGAAATTTTTACTCAATTTTTGAATGTGAATGATTGAACATACAGTAATATGCAAGTACTATGCAAAATTAATCTAATACTATAAATTTTTTTGTTGAATTTTCAGATGTAGAATGAATGCAAAATGCATGTTTACACCTAAAATGCAATGTAACTTTATGCCAAATTTAGAAACCTGAAATGGAATGAATTAATAAAAATCTTAGATCTATGGTTTGAATGCATTCTAAATTAGAAAGTTGTGTGTTTGATTCATGTCAGGTTCACAAAAAAGAAACATAGAAAATTAGGTGAGGGTTCACCAAAAATTTAAGGTTTTATATTAAATTTATAATGTTTCACCAAAATTACTATAAATAGAAAGGGAAAATGGGGTGAATGAACCTACCTATTCTTCTATTTCATTGAAGAAATGAGATCCCTCTAATTGAAATCCACTTTCAATCTTTAAGTGAGTGAATTATTTGATGAATCTTACAATTTCCTTTATGTGTGTGTATGGATGTAATGTCGGAAAAAGTATCCCTTTTTCACAATTAATTTTGGAATTACTAATAAAATGAACATAATGATGCCTTAGTTTATTGTTGTAATATGTATTTTACAAATTCAAATTAAGTTTAGGTCCTCATTAATAAAATGGACTTTATTGTGCCTTATTTATGGTGTTGTAAAGTGTACCTCTTTACATTTTCACACTTATCTAGGGATTCATTAATTAATTGAGGGTAATTTTTCTTAATTGTCCCCTTTAATTCAAATCCAATCCTAAAGAATTGCAATTTCTTAAGATCAAACCAGACATTCATTAATGCTACAACATAACACTTACCATTGACCAATGTGTGTCCTAGGTAATTAACCTAGGACCCATTCACGCAAGGGCGAATAGGTCCTCACTTAGGCCTAGGAAATAAACTTTAATTGTGTTTTTGGTGGCATTTTAATGATTTCAAATTCATAATTCACATGTCAGCTTGTGTTATTTGAATTTTGGTAAATTAATGTTACTGACCTATAAATATAAGGTCATTTCATTATGTTTCACCTAGAATATTTTCATGAGATCAAGAGAGCATGTTTATAATATCAAGAGAATTTCAAGTGCATTTTAAGGCATTCAGGAGAAGATTTTTTGAATAATTATTATAGCAATCAACATCCTATTGTCATTTCAAGGTCTTCTTGCATCATGCATGTTATTTGAGCTAATGTGTTGATGTAGTGTTCATGATCACCATTCAAGCATTCAAAGCATTATTTCAAATCAAGTTTTAAGATCAAGATCCACATCCATTGAAGTCATTTCATGAAAGTTGTAGATCTACATGCCAAGGTTTGTTCAAGGGTTTGGTGAGTTATGACATTTATTTGTCCATTCAAAATTTCTTACATGCTTTTATTCATTTCCATGTTTGATTACCAAAATGGGTTTTGACAAAGGAAAATCCCATTTTACCCAAAAATAAACATTTCCTCTTCTCTTTGTGTGTTGCAAATTTATAGGTTGAAGAAAAGTTGAAGATCTCAAAGTCTTGAAATTGTAAAGTTGTCAAAGTCGTCACCTTTTTTCCTATTTCATGGAAACTCGGATCCTAGATTTATTTTTTACTTTATCATTATGAAAATCAAGAATTTGGAAGTGCATGTGTTCAAGGAGAGAACCCAAAAAATAGATGTTGAAGAGCCATAACGAGGACCCATTCACCATAGGGAAAATGAGTCCTTAGGAAAGGTTTTGAAAACACCATTTTGTGAGAGGTACACAACATTTATCCCTTCTAGATCTTGAAGAAGCTTTTTAGGTTACATTAGTTTTATGCTTAATCTTTCTAATCCAAGTTATAGAGTGCATTTTGGAGTTGATTTCATATTTTTAATATTTCTACCCAAAGTGTTGTTTGACCTACACCCCCATCATAGCACAAAAAGGGAAATTGCAATATTTCTCAAAGAATTCACTCACCTAAGGGTTGGTAGTCATTTCATTGAGTGGATCTCATTTCCTAATGAAATTAGAGAATTCAGACCCCTTTTCCCTCTTGATCCACCTTTCAATTTTGGGAAACCCTAGGTACACCCCTATTTTTCATCATTTCATTCTGGCGAACCCAACATTGTACAACAACATTTTGAAAATTAGAGTCCTCTCAACCCTAGATCTAGGTTTTGTAATAGATTGCATTAGGTTTTCATTGTTTACATTACATAAATATGGTTCTTTAATCTTGCATTAGTGAGAATTGCATTTAGAGTTAAAAATTTGCATGTTTGCATCATTTCAAATCATAAAAAAATCATAAAAAATGCATTAGATCAGAGTTTATTTTACATAGTACATACATTGGGATCATCATTCAATCATTTATTATCAAATATAGATTCATATTTCATATTACAAAAATTCACATAATCCATCATTTGACCTTGAATTAACCTGCATGGAGATACAAAAATCTAGAAAAAAATGTTACAAAACTTCCTGTTACATATCAAAAATAGAAAAAACATAGGACAAGCTTAGTGATTAAAAATTAAACTTTTAAAAACCCTAATTTAGAACCCATTTTCCCTAGGGTGAATGAGTCCCTGTATAGACATTGTAGGCAAATTTTTGGGTGCTTTTTAGTCTCTGGTTTTTGTTTTTGTTACTTTTTTCAAAACTATGAGATGATTTTCTCAAACAATATTCTTATACAGTCAAAATATTACTCATTTAGTTAGATCTTGCAACATTTTTCAAAAAAAATTCTTGCATATTTCATTCAAATTTAGTGTTTTATTTTTGTACTTTTATTTTATTTTCAACATCATTGCATTGTAAGATAGATTAGTTTACATTTTGCAATCATTAGAAACCCCCAAAAAAATGAACAACTAAAAACATCAAACAAAACAAAAAAAACCTGAATGGCTAATCTTGGAGAAAGCATATCATTTAAATCCTTTAGTTGTGATGACTTTGACATGCTAGATGAAGCCCTTGAGGACTTCATCTCACCTAGATCATGCACTAGGGCTTTGTTAGAAGATGATGCATGCATAGACAATCATGACAATCATAGTTTCTCTTCTCCCAATACCTCTCCTTCTGAGAAACATATCTTGGTGATAGAAAACCCAATTATTGAGAATCATGAGAATATTTTTTGTACCTCTTCTAATGCTACATTTGTCTCAATACACACTAAGATGGTTGGCATATATATAGATGTTAATTTCACATTAGATCCCCCCTTACTATAGGGATATCTAGGTAACTCAGTTGAGTTTATGATGGCACAAACTGGATCTCCTTTAATTAGTAAGCCTCCTAAGTCACCTCCCATCATCAAACCACCTAAAAATAAACAAGGATATATCTTGAAATCTATAATGCAACCTGATAGTAACAATTTTTTGCAACATCTAAGTTATAATACCATTTCTCACATATACAATACATGGAAGAATATACAACCACAAACCACTCCCACTTCATTACCATTGCCTCAAAATATTTTTCCTAGCGCTACCTGTTTTCCTTTACATGGTGGAAAGGAGTATGCTTTAGTTGAAGAACTTAAAAATACTCCTGCCAAGATATCCTTATGTGATCTTGTTCAAACATCACCTACATACAATCGGATATGCCAATAAATTTTTTAGTTGAAAAAGAATGATATCCAATATTCTTGTAGAGAAGGGGGATTCACTACTCATGAGTTCTCTTCATTTAGAGAGCCTCATGGGGTGAACTACCCTAAACTACCTCAAGGAACAACAATGAGAGTTCTAGAATCTAAAAGAGTAGGTCATAGAGATTCTCTGGATAAATTGACAAGCTCTCAACCAAAAGATGACACTACAGGATACATACAACAACGTGGTGGGTTGGTATCTTGTATGGACTAGAGAATGAGTTTATCATAGAAAATGGCTAAATGACTACTTCTACACTGATTTCTAAGAACTTCTAAAGCATAGGAAAATAATAGAATGTGATAGAACTAAAATAAAATGAAGTAGAAATGAAAGAGATAAGGAGAATAAAGGAAGGAAATTCTTACAACCACACAAGTTATGAAACTTCCAGCAAATGAATGTCTTCAAAACCTACATGCATAAAATCTAGAGAAAATGTTGGGGTTGTATAGGGGTTTGCCTCAGTTAAACCCCCATTTTGGTATTCCCACCTCGACGGACAACTAGATAGAAAGAGAGTGTAACTGAAATGAAAAAGCATGTGGTGAAAGAAAAACCCGCTCATGAGTAGAACCCACACCACCAAGTATGAGTGATAAAAGAAATCCCCTCTCAAGGATGAGAACCAATATCACAAAGTAAAAATGCAGTAGAAGGGTATGTGCAGGGTCATGATGGGCCAAAAAGTGGCGATATGATGGGTATGTGGTTGACGACTTCTTTTTTACCCAAAATTGATGAAATGAAAAGGGTTTTTAAAGTAAATTCTCACCTTTCCATCAATATAATTTATGCTTTACTTTGAATTTAATAAATAATTATTATTCATTTTCAATTTGAATTACGATTAAAGTCCTGATTGAAAGGTTAATTGAAAAACATCTATAGCTTTCAAACAGTATAACATTTTATGACTCTAAAACATACATGATCAAATTCTATGCTTTGTATACTATAGGATTAAAAAAATAAAAAATGAATTTTATGAAGTTTTGACCAAGTTAAGGTGGTTAGACATACTATTTTTTTATATTTTTTAAAAGTTTTAATAAAAAATTCATAATTAATTATTTAGTTGGAAACAAATTATTAAAATATATGCATCACATCAGGACATGAGTCCTATACTTATATCTAAAATATTATAAAAATATGATGATTTTATTGTGGTTAGGTGTGGTCAGAGACACCTACTTATTTTTTCCCTAAAATTTAAGTACTACTGCATTGAAATTTAAAATTTTCATCAAATAGATTTTTTTTTTAAAAATAAACGTAGTAGTTTAGAAACTACATTCAATTTTCTATAGATTCTATTCTTACATATTTTTAAAATAATATAGATAACTTATTCAAATTTTTATGTCAAGTTGCCTAACTCTGATTTTTCTAAAAATTTTGCCACTTAAGGGACTGTTTTTTCCATGATGATCCTGTACATACCCAGAAAGGTGATATGGAATCCCAAGATGCTCACAAGTATGAGATAAGGGAGATGAAGCTGCAAGAGCCAAAAGTGTTGCAAAGGGGCTATGAGAGCTTTGGAGAATGTTGTTGTAGCAAGCAATGGAGCTATGCAAGCAAGAACAAGATGGTAGAATGCTTGAGATAGAATCCAAGGAGGACAAGAGGAAGCTAGATTGAAGCTATAAGCTAGAGAACATGATGAATTGAAAGGATAGCTTTTAGTGAGGGAAAAGAAGCTTCTCCAGTCGTTACAAGGCATCTCGATCCATTACCATTGACCAAAGGAGGCAGAAAAGTGGAAAACATGCATGAAAATGGTCATTTGAACCTTGAAATGTTGTAGGATGATAGCACAACACATAGACATCCACGTGGTGCACTAGTGTTTGGACATGTCATGCTACAAAATTATGTGAACGGGAAAAGCACAAGGTTAGATGCAAATTCGACGCCCAAGGGTAGCTACTGAAAAGGGGTTATAGACTATCTTGAGAGGGGAAAAAGGATAATACAGGGGCTAAATGAGCCTAGACAAGATGCTAAGGGAGTAGACACTGAAGAAGATTGAAGAATGTATGTGAAATTGCAAGGGCTCAAATTTTACAGCTATACACTTCCATGAAATTGCATGATGTAGTATCCTCTTTTGATTGTATGCAAGTGAAAAAGTCAGAAATTACATTCCCTAAGCAAGAATTACCCTTGATTGAGATACAAAATAAGAATGAGGCCTTAATGATAAAGGTGTTCATTAATGAAACTGCAATTAGGAACAGCCTTATAGTCAATGGCACATTTCTTAATGTTTTTAGCATTAATCTCCTAGATAAAATTGGTGTGAAAAAGAGGATGATTCATCTTAATGATGTTAATATTTGTGGATTTGATAATGTTAATAGGAAACAATTAGAAATGACCACATTACCTATTGAGGTCAGACCTAAGGTTTTTCCTACCCCTATCCAGATCATGCCAGGACCTCTTCGATACAACCTTCCCCTAGGGAGACCATGGATTCATGCTATGAAAGGGGTCCCATCTACTCTTCACCATGCAATCAAATTTGAATACAACAATATATACATAATTGAAGCAAATGAATGAAGTTACAAATCACAAGTTAAACATGATCATTACACTTCCAACTCCCCCAATACTTTGATTCCAACCTCAAAAGTAGAACCTATAGAAGCTGATGTTAATCCTAGTTGTCTTTCACCTACAAAAAAAATTATTTAGTGATAATTTGGGGTCATTATATTTTATGCCTCATTTCAATAAAGAGTCCAAAATCTCAACCTTGAAGTCCATAGATTCATATACAAACAATTCATTTTCAGACACATGTTCTAGTGACGATTGGGGTTTGTTATATTTTACACCCTCCTTTATGGGAGAGTATAAAATCTCATAATATACACCTAAAAATCCTTGTGTTTCATTTTCCTAAGTTGGTTCTACATCAACAACATCATCGCATGGTGGTGATGGGGGATCTTTAACTCCCATCCCTCGTGAGAGGAAGATGTGTAACTTTGAGAAACCCAAAATGGATTTGTTCAACCCTTCTTAGAAGCATAAAACCTCCTCATTTGAGCTTGAAGAATTTTATGGTCTTGGATACAAACTCCTTCCTAAACATTGATAGAATGAAAACTCAAAGAAAAATGATAGAGAACAAGTGAACTCTATAGCATACTCTTTCAAGAAACATCTAGGTTTACCACCTCTATCTCCATCTTCATCTAAGGCCTTCTAATCTATTGTGTGTATGAAATCTTATGCTAAGAAAGAAATATCCCCTATTGTTGATCAAGAGAGTATCTTGTAGAGACTCCTCGAAGATCATTTGATATCTCTCCCACCAAGAACACGAAATAAATTTTAAAATAAGAGTTTATTTTGTGCATATCATAGAGTTCATGGTCATTCTACTAATGAATGCAAAGCTTTAAGTGATAAAATTCAAAATATTAAGGATTATGGTGCTCTTCCTTATGTTGAAGCACCTAGTTCCTCTAATTGATACTAATTCTCATGTTTCTCATCACTTATCTCGGCTCATCCTTGTCCTTTTGTTAGTGGGGGAAAGGGGTTAGATAGCCTTGTACTAGTTTTAGCACTTGATGTTGTCCCTTTGGCTAGTTGTCCTCCTTCCACATATATCAATCAAGATTGGGATGTAGATAACTTGCAATAGGTTGACTCACATGTACATTACTAGTATCTTGGTTTTTCCTTCTGTATGTTTCTTTATGTGATTACATGTGTGTAATGTGATCCCTTGTATTGTTCTATTTTATGTATCTCTCTCTTTATGTGCATTCCTCTATTTGTATCTACATTCTTTGATATGTTGTAAAAGTTTATCTTCCATTTTTTCTTATGTTTTCCTCTTGGGGATGATGCAAGGAATTGAGACATTTAGGTCTCTTCCATGTTGATCTCAAAGCTTTTTCTTTGTTTTTTCTCATTTTGTGTTATTCTTCTAGTTCTATGAGTATTTGGGGAATGATGACATTTTTGAACTCTATAGTCACATTATATCAAAGATTTATTGACCCCAAATCTATAGATCCCTTATATTTTTCATTTTTGGGGAAATCCATTCCTATTTTCAATGATGTAGTTTAATTTAGGAACATATGGCTTGGCATATGGCTTTTCAAGTAAGCTCTCATGTCTTCTTTATGGTTAGCATTAAATATTTTCTACTTTAAATCTATTTCTCACAACAATGGTGTTAGAAATTTCTTTAAAGTGGGAGCATACATCGACACTCATGTTTCACTGTGTGATTTTCTTTATTCTTGTGATTCATCCTTTTCTTGGTGGTGTCATTAGGTGTGATGTCCTTCAAAAGCATGATATTTCTTAGCAAATTAATTTCCTCTTAGTGGTGATGTTATGCGTTGCATTCCCTAAGTTGTAATTCTCTTATTCTGGACTTCTCCTCTCTTAGAGAAATTACGCATGATTTTCCCAAAGAAGAGACCTTACAAGAACAAATCTAAAGATCCCTTTGAACAAACATTACCCACATTATTTTTCATACTTGTTTTTAGCATAATACAACTTATTAACCTTGTGAAGCCTGAACCCCTCCCTTTAAGGCCACCAAGCATATAACACGTTTCTTTCTAGTAGATCTTGTTGGTTATTTTTTTAGAAAAAAACTTAATCTCACCATTTACCTATGAATATTCTAGAATACAATCATAAGTAAAGGAAAGGATTTCCCAACAAATAGGTGATAGCTTGCTAGACTAGACCACTACTCTTTGGGCTATGTGAAACCCAAGAGATTGATCCTGAAAATTTCTATATGATACTCTTGTGCTATTTTATCACAAACATTGGAAACCAATAGATACATCCATATCAAATGAAAATATAAAAATTCCTTGATGATTTGGTAGAACCTTTGACAAAATGTACCTGCAACTAGGAATGATCAGTACCTCATACCACTATACTGCAATTGCATATGTGTTAGAAATTGTTATAAATATTTGTGTTCTTTGTCAGGTATAGGTGGATCACTAACATTAGAAATGACCAATCAAATGGACCAATGACTTATCTGAGGGTGACATATTCACATGTGGAATAAACCATAATACATTTAGAAAATTAAAACAAGTATTTGTCGACTATTGTATATTACTTTGTAACACACAACTCAATGTGTCCAGAACTATAAACTCCTTAACAGTCCTTGAACTTTACTTACAAATCTATGATCTCATTTAAGCACTTATTTAGCTCCTTGAAATAAAGGAAAATATGAAATCACACATTCAATTAGAGTGATTGAAGACAAATAAATGAACCTTGATTCCTTTATTCATAATTAGAAAGCCAAAATTATAGAGGAGAGAAACTAATCTAGGAACTTGCAAGTATCATTCATATATCTTTGCTATTGTAGAGAAATTAAGCCTATTACAAATCTGAATACATTCCTAAGAATTAACACTAATCTATTTATTTGTGCTTGAAACTATTAGAATTACTCATACATGAGCTCAAAATTCACTTTACCATCAAAAGACATGTGTAATTGGCCATGAATTCACATTTTTAGAAAACATGGGAGAAGCAAACATTAGGCCAAATTATAATTAATGTCACATTTAAATTTGACATACATTTCAATTTCAATTTCAACATTCCTCGAGCAGTTATATTTTCTCATTGGAAGTGAGGGAAAAAATACATAAGAAAAAACTTATTTGCACATGTTCAAGAAGATACATCCACCTTCCAAAAGGAATATTGTTGCAAGAACTAAAATATCTTCTTCATGAGGAAAAAGGATTTACCATGTGCATGGTCCATCAAGAAAACCTTAAAAGCATAAAACATAATAGAGAGATAAAAAATGACCCATCCAAGTCAACACTAGTGCCACCAATTTCCACATTGGATAGAGAACAATATTTTTTGTAATACTTCAACAATATCCTAATTTGTATTATTTCCAGGCAATGCATTGTTTCTCTCTCGTGCATTAATTATCATGAATGTATACTTCAAAACCAAAATTATACTCACCACCCCACCATTGCAATTCAATCCTCTAGTATGTCGAAGTATTTTCTCTTCTAAGCCTAGAATTCCTCTTCAGTAGGCCAACTAAATTTTATGGCACTATCAACCTTTTGTCTATAAGGTTTGAATAGTTGGTAAGAACTTGATTGGCTTCCTTATCAAACTCTACCATGACAATCTTTGCATGGGCCAACATGTCCATATTCCTCTTTAATGTACCCATATCATATTCCTAACAAATTGAAGCAGATTGACCTAAAATTACATCATCAGATTCCTTTCTCCACTCCTGCAAGGTTTTTATGCTACCATCATTCCTTAAAATAGATGGGAGGATACCATAATTGTTTCATGAAATTTTTTAACCAATTCAATTATCTTGGCCTCCAAAGGCTTAATATTTCCCCTAAATTACTTAATCTCATTTACAATAGTAATAGTGGGCTTAAAATTCTAAGGGGGCTCAACATCATTCTCAACTCTTGCAACCTAGGGATCCATGTCTCCATGAGTGGAATAGCTCTTTCCTTATCATTGCCAAAATTATTTATTGTAGAATTCATGGAGGAATAGCTATCATGAATGTTGTTTAATCTGTTATTAACCCCTCTGTTTAAGTGCTCTAAGACTATAGTGACAATCTTCATATTACTGACAAAGATTTCCCTATTGAGATTGTCACACTTTTCTTTGTATTCACATAGTTGCTTAAGCAACTCCTCCTTGTTGGAACCTTCTTTTCTTGTGGTACTTTAGATGTGTCTGGATCTACCACTAAAATGGGTATAGTTCCCATATTATATGCCACAATTTCCCATGAGGAACTTGTGGTAGGGGTGTAGATAGTAGGTGTTGGTTCAGGTGAACCGGTAGGGGGCACAACATTAGTCCACTTTTACTCTCTTGGTTGCAAATTTTGCAATTTCTCCCTTAATAATGCTATCTCTATTTGCATCTGCGTCATTTTTTTTTCAGTCTCCCCATAATCAACTAGTAAATCATTGTATTGCTTCCTAATTTTTTCCTTTTCTACAGTTACCAACTCCACTGTGGCTTTTGTAAACTGGGAAACATGCACTAACATTGTTGTTGCCTCAAGAGCTAATTTCTTTCATACTCTCTTTATTATTAGGCCCCCCTCGTAGTCTCGTGTAGGCTCTACCATATTAGGCTTCCTTGTGCTAGGGACTATGAACCATATAGCTAATGCATCCCACTGCTCACTAAAAGTTGATCCTTATAGTGAAATTGTAGCTTCTTCTTCTAAATTGTAAAGTGGTTTGTCACACCTCTTTATCGTATCAAAAGTAGTAGCAGAGGAAAGGGATAAATCTAGTTAATAAAAAACCACTATTTCTCACCAATTCTCTACCTTCTACGACAATCATTTTATGAAACTTGGCTTTCATTTCTTTTAGAACTTTTGCTTCAATAGTTGCCTCTAGAAACTTTGGATGAAGAGTTCTTTGCTTAGCTATAGTAGTAACATATTCATCCTTCTTAGCCTTATAGGAAAATTTCATGAAATCTTGGGACTTTACAAATGAATAATTGTCATTGAATTTGTTTATCCCGGTGAGGTCAGCCTTGCTCAACCTCAAACCCAGTTGTTGTGACATAATCACTGCTAGTACAAGAGGCATTCCTTGTTGCATTTCATGCTCAGATACCCAAATATCTTCATTGGGTTCATCATCATCAAAAACCACCATACCTATTGGTTCGACCTTTTGCTTCTTTAATGGTGGCTCTTTTGGTGATGAGGCATGTTGTGATGGGGCATCAACATCCACAATTTAAGGCCCAATTTTCCTTGGAGGAGATGGTGGTGGCATTTTTTGGCACAAAAGAAAATTTTCTTTGCTTGTCTTGTTGAGAGGGAGTACGTACTACATCATATTTCTTTTCTTTTCTCTTCTTCCTTATGAAAAGCTTTTATTTTTTGTTCCTTGGGAGGCTAGTTTGTAGGTCTTTCCTCCATAATGGGGATTTCACCTCCATCCTATTCCTCCTCAATAGGGTCTTTCCCCTTGTCTTGAATAGTTTTTTCACCTCGAAGGTGACCAACCATTGTTTCAAAGTTCTAGAACACATATTCCACTCTCTGCATTATATTGGGAATTTTTGCAAGAGCAGCAAATTTATGATCCTTTTCCTTTCTTTGTGTTTTGTTAAAAGTAATCCACTTTTCTTTTCTATTCTATTGCTCCACAAGATCAAAGATGTTCCTTATTATATCCTAGGGTACTAGAAAATATGCACAATCTTGGAACTCCTATTCCATTCCTTTAACCAAGCCATCAAACCTTCAATCTATCATGATACTATCTTGCCACTACTCTCTTCACGTGAAATTTTTTAAGTATATCATTTACCTTATTCCAAGCTCCTTTGATCATTAAAAATTCAAAGAATCATGTATATGAGGGGAAGAAAGTCCCCTTTCCCTGATCCAACAAATGTTTATTCTCCACACTTCCCAATTGATACATCACCTCAAGAAACCCAATTCTTTCTGGTACACATCTAGGAAACAAGTGAGGTAAAACAGTGACACCATACACTATAAAAACCATATATGTAGGATAAGGGATAACATCTCCCCAATTATGATTAATCCCCAATTCAAGCCTCCTATCTTTAAGTCTCATGCAGGGCCTTGGGAACTCTTGGCACATTCATAACTAGGAATGTTCTCAACTCGACAAAAAACATATTTTTAAATATCACATAATCAAATGTTTTATCATCTTTATCTAAGAAAATTTTCCAACACTAGATAGGCAATTATAAATTACCCTCCATCCTATCCAATGTCATATTCTACCCAAAACAAGAGGCACCTTTGAATATAAAAATGTGCATAAGCAATGAATACCAACTGAATCTTAACCCCATCTCTCCCCTCTTCAATTTTACCAAACCCTCATGAATTTTCTCTACAAGAAACCCTGCAAAAACATATATTGTGCAATACTATGGGTGTTGTATGTGTGTCACCATATACATCCAAGCCATGGGCATTTCAATAACTAGGTCATAGCCAATTATCTGACAAATCAAGTAGAAGGTTCTTTGGAAGTAAGGGACAAAATAATTGACACGATAGTGATATTTATCAAATGGTCCCAATGCAACCCTATGATCATTAATCTTTTCCAAATACTTTGGCAATATATAGACCTTGAATGCATGTTTAGTTTTTTCATATTCTTCCCTAAGATCCTTTTCATCAATTTTAGTCTTATCATCACTCTACTTAGTGATTTTTAAAACACGAGAAATTTCTTCCTTAGTGACTTTAACCATGTCAATTCCATCAAAGGACCTCACAGTCCTGGTGACTAGGTCATAGTTGACAACTATTTCTTTTAATATATCAATATCCAGGTATACATTTGACACAATCAATTTTTCCTAAGTTGAGGTTCCAAGGGTTACCAACTAGAACACTCCAATTCCTATTTCCAAACTAGTCAAACAATAATTCCCACCTAGTGCAAGGAAATTTTGTATCCTTGATAGTACAATATTTGTCAACTAGGCTCTCAACTACTTGTGTACCCTTGGAAATCACTTGACCCTTGGATTTTTCACTAGTTGAGGGTGGCAACTGGTTAGCTATGTCCTTACTCAAAAGTCGTTTGGAGGTAGAGGCTTCCTCCTTTGATGAAGACACTCTTGTTTTGGGAGACATGACTTAAAGGCTTTTGTAAAGTGGGGTTTCTAGTTGCACCAAATAAAATATACGACTCAAACAAGGGTTTGACATAAATTATAGCAATGTTGGACTCACTAAATGTTCCTAAATGAATGCCAAAACTTAAAAGAAAAGTAAAACCAAGAAAACCCTAATGACATAATGAAAGAGAAGGTATAATTGAAAAAGTTTTAATAATTTCAAAGTTGGGATAGTATTCCAACTTACTGGCTTGGTGCAAGCTTTAAAACCCAAACACTGACATCAAATTGGCTTGAAAATTGCAGCACAAGCTTCTCTAGACATGTAGAATGATTTTAACGATTCTTAATTGTGATTTAAAACAAGTTTTAAAGAACTTACAACTGTTAATTTGGTAGCTCTACATCATATCCACTATTATTTCTTGCTCGTGAAAACTAGAACAACTCACTTACCCTCGATCTCAACTTTAAATACTGTCCATTCATTTTGCAACAAAAGAAAGTGACCAATGTTCCAGATTTAGCCAAATTTGTTTTAAAAAGCTAAGTTTGCATAGCCATTTCCTTCATGAAATCCAAACAATCCATGTCGAGCCACTTGCTAGTGATTTTTAGGCTCAACCATCTCTTCATTACTGAAGCAAGAAACCATGTGTCATCTTCCCTTGTCCCCCGTGAGTCTTAACTAGTGTGCAACTTCTATCAACAATGAGATCGAGAGAGGCTGAGATTAAATCTCTCACCTTCAGTATATGCATGTCTTAACACGAACCCACATGCCTATACACATAATCCTCAGGTATAATCAATGGCTACAATCAAAAGATCATTTTTTTATTACATGTTATTTTGAAAATCCTTTTAATAACCTAATCTTTAACTTTTTTAATGCAGTGAAACATTTCATTAATATTTCCTCATTCCATAATGTTTCCTTGGTAGCTCAAATGATGGCATGTGGAAATCTCCCACTTCCCCGTTGAGAGATGAGAGGCAGAGGTGGGTCCCCCACCGGATGATGGGGAGTGGTCAGGATTGACCCATGTCCCTCCTCAACCATCGATCTCACTGAATGAAGAGATTTCCATCTATAAAACCAGTTGGGTCCCATAGAAAAATGTCATCCACCACTACCCCATGATAATTTTTAAATGAAAAAATAAATTGAATGAGGAGGTAAGGAATAGTCTTGATGTAGCCACGTTACTCCAACATCACCATTGATGTACTCCATTTCACCATCTTCAGTATTTTCAATGGTGTTGGAATCTCATGTGTATAAGATATGTGGAACTCACCGACCAGGCCATAATAATATTTTAATGCCAAATAAGATCAAATGGGGATACGAGGAGTAGCTAGGATGTGCTCTCGGCAATTGAACAGTTATCATAGAACAACAAATTTGCACATGTCAATTGATAGTTTTAAAAGGGGGACTGCTTAGGACAATGTAAGAGAAGGCCTCAATAGTCTTAGAACCATTTTAACCAAATTATGTAAAGCCCAAACAAGGTTGATCGATCGACCATATAAAATAAAATGTGTTTTGGACTAGGTACGAGGGGTCAGTTACTTCATGGGTTATGATGGCATAGGATGTAACTTAGATGATTGCGTACTAGCGATAAGGGGTCAACAATGAATTAGAACATTGGAAAATACATAGGCCTAAGCATTACATAGAAATTTTTATAGCAAAATAAACCCTAAAATAGTGATAATGAAAAAATCCCTAAGCCAAGAGAGATGGATTTAACAAAAAAATTATTGAATTTTGAGATGGAACATGAAACATTTTAGGGGTTCCATCAGATCCTTCCCCTTGTTCATAGTGTGCTTAGCATAACACAACTTGTTAGGCCCTATGAAGCTCAAAGCCAAAGTATGTGTGGCAACCTATCAGAGTTGTCAGAAGGATAGGTTTTGTATGGTAAGTACAGTGAGAGCCTATAGACCTAGCATGACTTTCTCACTAAGCCACTTTCTTTGGGGTCACCTACTAGATGGCCTGAGGTTCCATTAGCCCATGTGAGTTTGTTTTTATTTGTATAGTGGACATAAAGTTCTACTTGTGAACATTTTTGGATAAACATCCAAGATGTGTTCCACATTGTGTTGGATAGTCGAAGCTTGATCCTCCCCCTTCCCTAGATAAAAAGACTAGACGTGTTCCACATCATGTCGTACAACCAAAGCGTGATTTGATTCCTTTTTCTTTCTAGGATTTGGTGTTGCATGATTGAGTATCTTTTTCATTGATACATAAATGTGTCTTGAATGTCTACTTTAGTGTGATTTTGACATGGGGTTCCTCCTCTCACTAAACTGGGGGCTAAATGTAGTGTAGGACAAAGTATCAATTTTTCACACTTAATTTGGGAATTAATAATAAAATGAACATAATTATTCCTTAATTTAATGTTGTAATATGTATTTTACATATTCAGATTAAGTTGAGGGCATTATTGATAAAATGGACTTAATTGTCCCTTATTTGCAGTGTTGTAAAGTGTACCTCTTTACACTTTCACACTTATTTAGGGATTCATTACTTAATTAAGATTAATTTTCCTTAATTTTCCCCTTCAATTCAAATCCAAGCATAATTAATTGTATTTTCCAAAGACGAAAACCAACATTCATTAATTCCATAACATAACACTTACCATTGAGAAATGTTTGTCCTAGGTAAGTGATCTAGGACCCATTCGCCCAAGGGCGAATGGGTCCTCACTTAGGCCTACGAGCTAAATTTTAATTATCTTTTTAAAGGTATTTTAATGACTTCAAATTCATCTTCACATGTTGGGTTGTTTTATTTGAATTTTGGGAAATTAATGTTACATACCTATAAATATAAGGTCATTTCATTGTGTTTCACCTAGAAGATTTTCATGAGATCAAGAGAATTTCAAGAGAATTTCAAGGAATTCAACAACAAATTTATTAAAGAATTATTGAAATAATAAATATCATATTGTCATGTCAATGTCTTCTTCCATCATGCATGTTATTTGAGCTAATGTGTTGATGTAGTGTTCGTGATCCATTCAAGCATTCAAGGAATTTTTTCAAATCAAGTTTCAAGATCAAGATCCACATCCATTGAAGCCATTTCATGCAAGTTTTAGATATACATTCCAAGGTTCATTCAAGGGTTTGGTGAGTTGTGACATTTATTTTTTCATTCATCATTCCTTTCATGCTTTTTTTCATTTCTAGGTTTGATTACCAAAATGGGGTTTGACCAAGGAAAACACAACAAAAACACATATTTTCCCCTTCTCTTTTTGTGTTGTAGATATGTAGGTTGAATAAAAGTTGAAGATCTCAAAGTTGTGAAATTGCAAATTTGTCAAATTTGTCAAGTTTGTTGCTATTTCACAAAAACTCAGATCCCATATTTATTTCCAACTGTCTGATAGTGATAATTGGGAATTTGGAAGTGAAGATATAGGATAAGAGAACAAAAAATTAGATTTTGAAGATCCCTACGAATGACACATTCACGATAGGGCGACGAGTCCTCATAAAGCTTCCAAAAACACCATTTTAAAATAGGTATGTACAACATTTATCCCTTATCTACCAAAACCTTTGTAGGTTCCATCAGTTTTATGCTTAATCTTCGAAATCCAAGTTATAGAGTGCATTTTGGAGTTGATTTGGTATTTTTATTCTTTCCCCCAAAAGTATTGTTTGACCTAGACCCCCATCCTAGCACAAAAATGGAAATTGTAAGATTCCACAAAGAGTGCAATCACCTAAGTGCTGAAAGTGGATTTAATCTTGGGCAGTCTCATTTCTTCAATGAAATAGAAGATATGGTGAGTTAATTCAACCCATTTATCCCTTTCCATTTATAGTAATATTGGCGAAACGTCCCAAATTTAGTATAAAACCTCGTGTGTTTGAAAACCTACCTCATTTTTCTATATTCTAGTGGACTAAAGAACACTTTTGGAAGATAAAAATAAAATAGCAAATAAACTCAAAAGTGAAATGTAAGACCAAATATGACTAGATTAAACATATATATAATAGAAAAAATTTATTTCATGCAATTTAGATGAGTGGAGGACACTTAAAACTTATCTCAAAAATAATTGCAAAGTTTCCCTACTGGTTACAAAGTGTCCTCATATAACGTTTTGACAAAAATGACTAGATAGGTGTTTTGGGAGAAAGATTAAAAATACAAAATACACACATTGATGACATGTAAAGAGTGGATTTTGTAGATAAACATAATACTAATAGAAATAGTTGAAACAATGATAAATGGATTATTCTTTTGTATAGTTTAGAACATAGAGAAAAACTCACTTTTGCAATTATCTCATTGAAGGGAAACCCTATAGATCTCAATGCAAAGGAGAAAGAGATCTTGCAATAGGGTTTTCCTAAGGTCTTGATGTAAAATAATGAGGGGTTCACCACCAAGCTTGGGTTTGCAAAGAAAAGTACAATGCAAATCAAGATTCTTAAACTTAGTATGATGTAATATTTAACTAAATGGCCTAAAAATGTGTGAAAATAAAAACAAAAATGAACTATAAGATAAAAGCTATGCATTTGGAAATATGGAGATGAATAGATGAAGGCCTGAAATGCTAAAAAACATTGATTTTCAAGGTTGTTAGGACTCATACACCAGTCTAGATGATTTAGTCTGAGATCAGGGTTTTTGGGTAGAAACTGAAATCTGACAAAAGGGTTTATGAAACTATAGAAATTTGGAGAATGACCTAAACTAGGACTCATACACCAGAACTGGTGTATCAATCCAATTAGGTTTTTTTGAAACCTCAAAGCTTGAATCTTCTCTTTTATGTATGATGTGTCATGTCCAATTGATTTCTAGATCTGAAACCCTGATTTGCAACCTATAGAAGTCTTGCAATGATCTTCAAGGCAAGGTGAAAACTTTGAAAACTTTGAAAAATTTGATAGCTTTCTCCAAACTTGCTCTTTAAT
The DNA here is from genome assembly GCA_007258455.2 of Sequoia sempervirens. NCBI lineage: Eukaryota > Viridiplantae > Streptophyta > Pinopsida > Cupressales > Cupressaceae > Sequoia > Sequoia sempervirens. Next base: position 407,571,681 of record VDFB02271358.1, on the reverse strand, counting down.
GTGTCTTCAACCTAACATTGTAAATCACACACTAAAGAGAGGGAAAAATGTTGTTTTGTTAGTAGATAGGGGCTTTCCTTGGCCAAACCCCATGTTGGTAATCAAACCTTGAAATGAAATGAAATAGGAACAGACAATGATGAATGAAAAAATATGATGTTGCAACTCACAAAAACCTAGCAATAAAGTGCTACAAACATGTATGAAGCAGCTCCAATGGATGTAGATCTTGACTCTTGGTTGAATATGATAGATTTTGAATGAAATTCTAGCTTGAATCATGAAACCCTACATCACAGTTATTACCTAAAAAAAACCATGATGGATGAAGACTTTGACATGATGCTTGATGCTTGAATAATGCTCTAAATCACTTGATAATCTACCCTTGAATGATCTTGAATTCTCTTGAATGCTCTTATAAACACTGGAATGCTCTTGTGAACTCAAATTTGATATATGCATGAATACTTGAATGATTAGGTGAAAATGAGTAAAAGAAACTTGTATTTGTACTTGATTATGCAAAAATTCCCAAAATTACAACACTACAAGCTGACATATGATCTAGGAGGATAAAATCATACCAAAAATTTGAATTAATTTTATTTTTGGGTGACATGGGACTCATACGCCCAAGGTGGTGTATGAGTCCCATTAGGCACAAATTATGGGACCATTTTCAAATTTTCTTAGAAATGTGTAAAATTAGGATCAAGACCCAAAACCCTAAGTGGGGCCCATATGCCCAAGGTGGCGCATGAGGCCCAAACCACCAAATCTAGGCCACACAACTTGAAAACAGCTGAAATATGATTGGAGGTTGATTTATGTCGAGATTATCCTCGAAACGATGCATTAAACGAGGCTTATGGATGAAAAATAAGGCCAATTAAAGCATAAAGAAGCCCAATTATTTAATAAAAACCTAGAAAAGTGTGAAAGTGTGTTATTACACATTACAACACTCCAAATAAGGTACCATTTAATCTCATTTAGTTCACAAGGACCCAAGACCTAATGTGAATATGTTAGACATATTACAACAATAAATCAAGGTCATGTTAGGGAGTAATTTTTCCATGATTACATATATCTCCCACTTTAATGAGAGGAGGAACTTTCTTCCAACTCACACTAATGTAGACCAACACACATCAAGAGGGGTCCAAATGTACCAACTCTAGTAAGATAGAATGACCATGATCAAGAGGGTTGTGCAAGCACCCAGGACCAAGGTCCTATGGAAAACTAATATAGGCACAAAAGAACACACATGAAAAATGATATAAAGAGAAATAACAAGGAACAAGCATACATTCCAAAAGATAAGTAAAGAAGGAACCTTAAAAGAAGGGGTGGATCAAGCTTCGACTATTTTTTCAACACAATGTGGATCAGATCTAGGTTGTTTGCTCAAAAAATGTATGCTCACTCAGAGGCAATAAAAATTTAGGCTATCCATTGGGTGAGTAATGCAAGAAGGTGATACACATACACACACGATTGGTATGCATTCACACACAAATAGGAGTGGCTAAGGGAAAGTCATGCCTCATTTGGGCTTCTCGTCAAACCATACCAAAGCTATGCCTCCTAATAACTTTGATAAGGAATAATGCAACAATGAACTTAAAGCTTCATGAGGCAAGAAAAGCTTCATATTCTTGGGAATCATGAAAAACAAGATGGATCCACAGGCATGCAAAGTGTGTTATGCAAGGTGGCCATATAGCTGAAATTGCAAATGCAACAATAGGGAACATTCAAAAGAGTCATGCTTAATTTGTAAGAGGTCCTAACATAGATTGTGTCTAATGTCTCCAAGAGAGGACAAATCAAAGAATAGAAAATTCACAACAAGCCACTAAGAGGAATATAATATGCTAAGAGAGATCACGCTCTTGAGGGACATCACACCTAATTCCATCCACAAAGCAAAAGACACATCACATGAAGTAGGAAAACTACACCATGAAACATGAAAAAGAAAAATGCAAAAGAATAATGCCAATGTATGCCCCCACTTTAAAGAAATTGCTAAACACCATGCTGTGAGCCATTAGTTTAAAGTGGAAAATTATAAATGATAACAATAAATAAGCCATGAGAGCTTATTCAAAAAGCACTATGCCAAGTCATATGTTTCCAAATAAAGCTACATCATACAAAAGAAAAGAGAGTAGTTTCCCCTAAAATGAAAATCCAAACACATGAACGAACTATTGATTTGGGGTTAGTATGTTCTTGCTACAATATTTTTAGAGATCTTAGAACTATCATCATTACCCAGATACTCATATAACTAGAAGAATTATAGAAAGAGACCGAAAAAAAAGGAAAATCCTTTCGGGTCAACATGGAAGAGACATGAATGTCTCGATGCCTTGAGTCATCCCCAAAAGGAAAACAAAAGACAAAGAAAAGAGATAAAGAAAATTAGAGGAAAATATTTTGGGTCAACATGGAAGAGACATGAATGTCTTGATGCCTTGCATCATCCCAAAAAGGAAAACACAAGACAAAGAAAAGAGATTAAAAAAAAGTAAGGGAAAATATTTTGGGTCAACATGGAAGAGACATGAATGTCTCGACACCTTTCGTCATCCCAAAAAGGAGAACAAAAGACAAAGAAAAGAGATAAAGAAAAGTAAAGTAAAAGCTTTTGGGTCAACATGGAAGAGACATGAATGTCTTTATACCTTGCATCATCCTGAAATGGAAAATGTAAGACAAAGAAAAGAGATAAAGAAAAGTAAAGGAAAATATTTGGGGTCAACATGGAAGAGACATGAATGTCTTGATGCCTTGCGTCATCCCTAAAAGGAAGACACAAGACAAAGAAAAAGATAGAAGATTTATGACATAGAGAAGAATGTAACTACAAATAGAGGAATGCCAAAAAGAGAGAGAGATGCATCAAACATAACATCATGGGGGATCACATCACACACATGTAGTCACACAAAAGAAAAAGAGATAATGCAAAAGACTAGTTAGGCACATGCAAGTCAAACTAAAGCAGGTTGTTCGTATCCCAAACATGTTCCTTGTATATTGAAGGTGAACAACTAAGCAAAGGGACAATAGCAAGTTTTGAACTAGGATCATTACCAAGTTCAACACTCTTCTTAGGAGTATTGTCATTTAAGCTCATGGAAGAGGAAAACAATGCATTTAACTCATTATACACCTTCTCATTAATTTTAGTAATCTCCTCATCATCATCTAAATTAATCACAATAGGAGGTTGAATGATAATGTCTAAAGAAGAGTTTTGTTTTTTTTGCTCTAGTGCTATAGGATCTTTTTGTTTTGGGGAAGGGCTAGAGTCATCACATGTGCATTAATTCAATCAAGTTTGGATCCTTATTTTCTCTATTTATTTCATCTTTTAACCTACAATCAAGGGAATGACGTCTATGATTACGCTTTCTTGTGCTTCTATTTATTTTAGTTTGGTTTTCAAGTTGTGTTTGTGTAGGAGAGGGATGATCAACCTTATGTTTCTTTTCTTCCCTAAGGGGAGGAATAGAAGGAACCATGGGATATTATTCAACCAATTACTCTTTAAATTTATAGACTTGTTTCATTCTAGGTGGTGTGATGGGGTTGTTTTCGTTATCTCTTGGTTCTTTATAGGAAGTAGGTGAAGGTTTTGTCTTAGGATGGTCTTGATTATTCAAAATTTCTTTAGGTTCAATCATGGTTTCATCAAGGATGGTAGGCTTGGTAGTGGGTGAAGGCGTGTTTTTGAGGGATAATTCTACTATTTTATTGTCCTTGAACATTTGGTAAGATTTGAAAAAGAAGTCTTCTTGTGGTTTTATAGGTTCCATAGGCTTGGGCCAAAAGAAATCTAAGGAAACATTTCCATGGGCAGACAAAGGGTTAAACCCACGATGATACATAGTGAAAATTTCTTTGTCAAAGGGAAACTTTAAGAATTTATGTACAACTGAAGGGAATGCATTCATGGAGCAAAGCCATGGATAGCCTAGCTTCACACAGAATTGGTTTGACTGTAGGATGATGGAGAATGAGATATCTAATGTTTTTGGTCCTATTTCTAAAGGAAAGGTGATCAATCCCATCAAAGGGAAAGCAAAACCATTATGTGTCTTGATCCATGCTTTTGGTTTATCATATATATCTTGATAGATTTCATGTAGAAGTAAGAATTCTTTTCTAATCAATTTTTTTCCATAGAAAAGATCTGTTAATATCCCATTAGTGGGATTGTCATAGATTTACTTGGATATATAAAGAGGACCATCGGGTGCATGTTTAAGTATATCTTGTGAGGAGAAAGCAATCTCAATAGGATTTTTAGATTGGCCCTTATGAGGAATTATGTCTATCGCTGCTACCATATCATTCATAGGATCTTGTTCATCAGTATCTATAGGATCCTATTGAATAGTATCATTGTTATCGTCATCCATGCCAACATTCATCACATCATTATTTTTTGTCTCACTTGCTCTGACGAATGAAATATTATGATTAGGCATAGGGTTTGTAAATATTTACAAGTTTTGGTTAGGAGGTGCAATAGAATTATTTCCTTGATCACTAACACCTCCAATGGAAATACAATCAAATCAATGAGGTCTCGCACAAGATGTTTACAATTCTTACAATGTTTTATATCATGTCCATTTTTTGGTGATAATGACAATAAGAATTTGGTCTATAGTTTGTGGCTAATGGTTTATTAGGATTGGGATTTTTAACAAGAGGCAAGGTGATCATATTTTTTTCTAAGAGTTGTGTTATTGTGTTGTGAAGGGTATTGACTAAGGGAGTGAATTGCCTTATCAAGTCCCCATAGTTAAAGGTTATCATGAATTTAACATCAAATACTTGGTTATTAGCATTCTGAGTTTTTTATTGAGGGGAATTGAATTGAAGGAAACCTTTATTCTATTTCTGAAAAGGTTGATAATTTTTTTTTGTTTGTGCACTCAGACTTATTAGTTCAGCTAGAGGTGGATTTTTCATCACGACTACTAATCAAATTTTGATAATAATGGAGGGAAGTAAATAACTACATGAAGGACTTGGGAAATTTCATCATGGGGTATGTGCAAGATCATCATGGAAAAAATAAGCCCTTAAGTGGCAAAAAAATCAGAATAATCAGAGTTAGGCAACTTGATGTAAAAATTTGAATAATTTATCTATATTATTTCAAAAATATGTAAGAATAGAATCTATAGAAAATTGAAAGTAGTTTCTAAACTACTAGGTTTGTTTAAAAAAAAAAAATCTATTTGGTGAAAAATTGAAATTTCAATGCAGTAGTACTTAAATTTCAAGGAAAAAATAAGAAGTAGGTGTCTGTCTGACCACCCACAATAAAATGGTAATATTTTTTTATAATATTTTAGATATAAGTAGAAGACTCATGTCTTGATGTGATGCATATTTTTTTGTAATTTTTCATAAATAATTAATTATGAATTTTTTATTACAACTTTTAAAAAATATTAAAACATCATATGTCTGACCACCTTAACTTGGTCAAAACTTCATGAAATTCATTTTTTATTTTTTTAATCCTATAGTATGCGAAGCATAGATGTGACGCGTGTTTTGGATTCAAAAAATGTGATACCATTGAAAGCTATAGATTTTTTCAATCAATCTATCAATCAACTTTAGTCATAATTTGAATAGGAAATGAATAATAATTACTTAAAAATTCAAAGTAAAGCATAATTTATATTGGTGGAAATCTGAGAATATCCTTTAAAAACCCTTTTTGTTTCATCAATTTTGGGTAAAAAAAATTCGTCAGCCACATACCCATCATATTGCCACTTTTTGGCTCATCATGATCCTACACATACCCCATGGTAAGCTTATCTTGTATCTTGTTTTGCAAATTCTCTATGAACATCTTTTGAAGGTGAGGGTCAAGAACCTTGAAATCAATTTGGGAATAAAGTGATTGATATCACAGAATAAATTTGGTAGTCTTTTCTTCTTATTTTTTCTTACATCTCATCAAATCGGACAAGGTCATATTAGGGGTCATATAAACTTGGAAATGGTTTATAAATGCCTCAACAAGTTCATTGAATGAAAAAATTGAGTTGTTCGGTAGTGAAGGGAACAATCAACTTATCTTTCAAGTACCTAGGTAAAAGCTTAGCCAAGGGTTTATCATCAAGAAAAAAGTCATGACATAAGGCAATATAAGCAGAAACATGGTTTGAAGGATCTCCCTTTCCCCTATATTTATCACATCTAGGCACCTCTACACCTTGTGGCATCAGTGTTGGGAATATCTCCAAGGACAAGGGATTTCTTTTTACATAATATGTAGGTGGGCCATTTTTATTTTGGTTGATGGTGGAAACTTGTTTTTGAAGGGATGAAACTATTTATAAAAGTTGGTTTATGAGAGGATCATTGCTTGTATTATGAGATGGAGGTAAAAAGGGTGAAGGTTTGTATGTGTTTTAAGGTAAAGCTAATGGAATTCTTATTGGTGGTAAGGTGATAGGAGATATGATGTGTGATGCCACAAAAGGTACTAGGGATGATAGTGGAAATACCCAAGGAAGGAATCACATTACTAGTTGGTTGCATTGTTGTTTTAACTTCAGGGTTGGTATAGGTAGGAATAGAGGAAATTGTTGTGGGAGGAGGAATTTGAATTCCTCTTTGGCTTGTGACATTGTTCATAGGTAAAGGAAAACTAGTGTTTGAGGGGAAGTATTTCCTAAATATTTGAACTATGTTTCTCACAAGGTCAATTCCATCTTCACTTTCAATCATGCGATGAATGTTATCTATGATAGGGATGGTGGTAGTTGAAATATTCATATAACTTATTTGGTTTTGTAGGTTTGCTAAGTCTTAATGAATTTGGATTATGTTTTCTTGTGGAAAACTAGCAACCATTTTTTAAACATGTTTCATACTACTTGAAGGCATGAAATTGTTAAGGGTATGGTCCATACCTAGTGAACTACTGTCAATACTAGGAGTGAAAGAGTTAGATAACCCAAGATCCATGATGATTGTAGTATCATGGGATGACATGAGTCAGGAACTTAGTCTCACTATAGTATTAGCAATAGGACACCAAATACTCATGCAAGGGCTACTAAATGCAAGATGGATGAAAATGCAATGTAAGCTTAATGTAATGAAATGAATATAATAGAAACTCTGTAAATTAAAATAGAAAGTTCTTAACAACAAATAGGAGTGCAAAAATAGAGTTTTAAATTCTGGAAAATGCAGTGTAGAATCTACACTGGGACTAAATCACCCAAAGGGACGTATGAGTCCTAGTGGAGGTTTTCTTTTTAATTTTTCAAAAAAAATTAAGTGATTTTGATGCTTTTTGGTTTGTACGATCTGTACACTAAATTCAAATGCAATTTTCATATGCTTTTCAATGATTTGAGATCCAAAATTACAACCTATATGCACTTTCACTAATGGAAGATTTATAAACCCAAGAATACTAATTAACTAATTTAAAATGTAATGCAATGTTAATGCAAGCAATATCTAGGGTGATAATGCAATCCAAATTGGAATTATGATGTTCTAAATGTAGGTTCACCAAAATGAAAGAACAGAAAAATGATTATGCTTTTGTATGGTTTAGAACATAGAGCAAAACCCACTTTTACAATTATCTCATTAAAGGGAAACCCTAGAAATCTCAATTCAAAGGAGAATGAGATCTTGCAATGAGATCATCTTAAGGTTTGATTGTAAGCTAATGAGGTGTTCACCACCAAGATTGGGATTGGAAGGACAAGTGAAATGAAAATCAAGATGCTTAAACTTAGTATGATGCAATCTTTCACTAAATGACCTGAAAATGCATGAAAATTAGAACAAAAAGATACAAGATAAAATTTGTGCAGCTGGAAATATGGAGATGACTGGATGAAGGCCAAAAATACTAAAAACACTGATTTTAAAGCCTATGGGACTCATACGCTAGTGTGGGTGATTTAGTCCTAGATTAGGGTTTATATGAAGAAACTAAAATTTTGTAAAAGGTTGTCTGAAACTGTAGAAATTTGGAAAATGACCTAAACTGGGACTCATCCACTAGAACTGGCGTATCAGTCTAGTTAGGGATTTCTAAAACCTCAAATAATTAATATACTCTTTAATGTCTACTCTTTCCTTTCCAATTTATTTCTGGATCCAAAACCTTGATTTGCAAACTATAGAAGTGTTACAATGATCTTCAGTGAAATGTGACAACTTTGACAACTTTGAACACTTTGAAAACTTTCTCCAAAATTTCTCTTTGGGTATGTGTATGATCATCATGAAAAAAACATGCCCTTAAGTGGCAAAAAATTTAGAAAGATCAGAGTTAGGCAACTTGACATAAAAATTTGAATATGTTATCTATATTATTTCAAAAATATGTAAGAATAGAATTTGTAGAAAATTGAATTTAGTTTCTACACTACTAGGTTTGTTTAAAAAAAAAAATCTATTTGGTGAAAATTTGAAATTTCATTACAGTGGTACTTAAATTTCAGGGAAAAAATAAGAAGTAGGTGTCTGTCTGACCACCCTAACCACAATAAAATGATAATATTTTTTTTATAATATTTTAGATATAAGTAGAGGACTCATGCCTTGATGTGATGCATATTTTTTTTGTAATTTTTTTCCAAGTAAATAATTAATTATGAATTTTTTATTACAATTTTTTAAAAAATATAAAAACTCATATGTTTGACCACCTTAACTTGGTCAAAAGTTCATGAAATTAAAATTTTATTTTTTAAATCCTATAGAATGCAAAGCATAGAATGTGATGCATATTTTGGATTCAAAAAATGTGAAACCATTTGAAAGCTATAGATGTTTTTTAATCAACCTATCAATCAAGACTTTATTCATAATTTGAATAGAAAATGAATAATAATTACTATTAAATTGAAGGTAAAGAATAATTTATGCTGGTGGAAAGCTGAGAATCTCCTTTAAAAACCCTTTTCGTTTCATCAATTTTGGGTAAAAAATTAGTCATCAGCCACATACCCATCATATTGCCACTTTTTGGCCCATCATGATCCTGCACATACCCCTTTAATGTTTCTTCAACCTAAACCTGCAAATCACACACTAAAGAGAGGGGAAAATGTTGTTTTGTTAGTAGATAGGGGTTTTCCTTAGTCAAACCATGTTTTCTTAATCAAACCTTGAAATGAAATGAAATAGGACTAGTTGATGATGAATGAAAAAAATATGATGTTGCAAGTAACCATACCCTAGCAATAAAGTGCTGCAAACATGTATGAAGTGGCTCCAATTGATGTATATTTTGAATATTTCTTTAATAGGATAGATTTTGAATGAAATGCTAGCTTGAATTATGAAACCCTACATCACAATTGTTTACTCAAAAACAAACATGATGCATGAATACTTTGACGTGATGTTGGATGCTTGAATAATGCTCTAAATCACTTGATAATCTTCCCTTGAATGCTCTTGAATGCTCTTGTATACACTTGAACTCTCTTGCGAACTCAAATTTTCTATATGCATGAATACTTGAATGCTTAGGTGAAAATGAGTGAAAGAAACTTGTATTTATACTTGATTATGCAAAAATTCCCAAAATTACAACAATACAAGCTGACATAAGATGTAGGAGGATAAAATCCCACAAAAAAATTGAATTAAATTTAATTTTAGGGCACACAAGACTCATATTTCCAAGGTGGCGTATGAGTCCCATTAGGCATAAATTATGAGATCATTTTCAAAATTGCATAGAAAGGTGTAAAATCAAGATCAAGACCTAAAACCCTAGATGGGTCCTATATGCCCAAGCTAACATATGAGTACTACACCACCAAATCTAGGCCACACAACCTAAAAACACTTGAATTATGATTGGATGTTTATTTATGTCGAGATTATCCCCAAAAACATGCATTAAATGGGGCTTGTGGATGTAAAATGAGGCCAATTAGAGCATAAAGAAGCCCAATTATTTAATAACACCATAGAAAAGTGTGAGAGTGTGTTACAAAACTTTACAACACTCAAAATAAGGTACCAATTAAGCTCATTTAGTTCACAAGGGCCCAAGACCTAATGTGAATTTATTAGAAATATTACAACATTAAATCAAGGCCATGTTATGGAGTACTTTTTCCTTCATTACAATAGTTTGTTTCATGCAGATCAGATAAAGGGGAAAATTTATGCAGTTGAGTAAAAGTACAAAGTTGTGTAATACTTTTATAAAGAAACTGACCAACATTGATCCAACTATTAAACTTGAATCACTAAAAAGTGATATATATGTTTTTGAATTTTGAAATGATGTAAACTAATTAAATATTTATTTTTTAATATATTTTATGTTCATATTTTATTGATTTTTTTAAAAAAATATGTGAATATATTTTTTTATAAATTAACACTATAATTTAGTTCCTAATAAAATGTTGAAAAATGAAGTTACATGAGACGTCAATCTTTATATAGTAAAATTTATTTATTTTCCTTCAATTTTTGTTGTTGTGTATTTATAACTTGAAACTTCAGTGCATGGATATATTTATTTCCAATTTTGATAAATATATATTTTTAAATAAATATAAAAATACACATGTATTAAAACTTAGTTGTTTCCAGTTGACGTAAACTTTGATATTAATTATTTATCTAAAATAGAAAAAAATTATACCATATTGATATAGATTGTTGTGTCTAGGGCATCATATTTTTTTCAAAACAATTTAATAAGTCTTACTATTTTTCCTTGACATTGTAATTAACCTAATGTTTTGTGTTGATACCCTACATTAAATAGTAAAAATAAAAAGGAAAATATAAATAATAATTAAACTATTAAAATATATACATTTTTTAAAACCAAACTTATGGATCTACAAAAGGGTAATTTTATATATTTTTTTAAATGTTTTTTACATAAGTAGAAGTTGTTGAAACATCAAGGTTAAATTCAAATAATTTTTTTTTTGGTAAATTGGACTCAAAGTGGTGCTAAATATGCATTTATCCAAAAAAATTATTTGGAAAAATTGTGGATACATATAACTTAGATAGAATGAATCTTACAAGATCATATGTTTGACCAAAATTAATTTTTTAGTTAAAAATACTTAAATTCACTTGTGCTAATAGGTTGGCCGAAAGTGTGACACAAATTTGTGTTGATACCCACTTGTTACAAAATGATGTATCTAGAAGTTGTCTGAGGACTCATTTTCCTATTGTAAAATGTGTCATTGTTGAGCTTTCTAAAATTAGTTTCTATGTCCTCTGCTCCTATGTGTACACTTCCAAATTCTCTGGGTTTTACTATTGAGTAGTCAAAAATAAATCTGGGATCATAGTTTCCGTGAGATGACAACAAATGTAACTTTGCAATTTTGCACTTTTTAGAATCTTCAAATTTTCTTCAACCTGTAAATCTATAACACACAAAGAGATGGAAAAATGTTTGTTTTTTGTGAATTGGGGTTTGCTTTGGTCAACCCCCATTTTGGTAATTAAACCTTGAAATGAAATAAAATAGCATGAAAGGAATGATGAATGAACAAATCAATGTTGCAACTCACCAAACCCTTGGATGAACCTTTGAAGAACTAAAATCTTGATGCTGATCTTGCATGAAATGGATTCAATGGATGTGAATATTGATACTTGAATCTTGGTCATTATCTTTGACTTGAAAGCTAGAAACCTACATCACAATGTTAGCTCCAAAATCATACATGAATGAACATAACTTTCACATGATGCTTGAGATATTGAATGCTACAACACATGATGAATAAATATGCTCTTGAATGCTCTTGAAAATAATTTTGGCTCTTGTAAATGTTCTATCATTTGTGCTCTTGAAATATAATGTTAATTTGATAAAATAACCTTGTATTTATAGACATTTATCCTTAATTTCCAAAAATATTAAAACATTACAAGATAACATTTGAAGTTCAAATTTATGATCTTAAAAATATTGCCAAAAACATATTTAAAAATGGATTCTAAGGCATAGGGAGGACCCATTCTCCCATGGACAAATCAGTCCCAGGCTCTAATTCTTAGAACATGCATTGCTTAATGTGAAGTGTTATGTATTGGCATTAATTAATGTCAGGTTTCCCCTTGAAAAAATGTAATTTAATGGGCTTATAAATGAATTATAAGGTTTATTAAGGCCTAATTAAGCTCAATTAATTAAGGGATCCTTAAATAAGTGTGAAAGTCTAAATAAATACATTTTACTACATTAAATTAAGGCACAATTAAGTCCATTTTAACTAGGAGGGCCCAAACAAGTGAGAAAATGTAAAGGGATGCATTTTTCTACACTACAATATCTTCAGCATATTCCAATGTAAAATTAGCAATTCAAATTCTAGAAGTGAGCCATCTTTTCATATATGTTTTGTAATTTTGGAAGATGTGATCTTCCTTTGGAAGCAATACCTCCTATTTTTCTAAACAGTGTGTCCTTTAGGTAGTGAGACCTTCTGCAATGAGGATCATGTAATGTATTATAATCGGTTATGATATATTGTGAGGGAATCCACATCATGGTATTTCCCTTTCAATTGTTTTCCACATAAATTTGATGTATCCTTTAGTTGTTCCTTTCCATTTTTAAAAGTTCATTGAGATGGTTTGAATGCACTTTTAAGTTAATGAATTTTAGAGTAACCAATTCACACACCCTCTTAGTATTGCAGGTGTTCAACAATTGGTATGAGAGCTTGGTTCCTTCAATTGGCTTAATAGTTAATGTAGATCTTGGAGGTTGAACACATGACAACTAGGAGGCATCCTATCCCTTTGGAAGAATTTATTATGGAAGGGTTAACTAAAGAATATTATGAATTTGATATGGAAGGAGAGCTCAAATTTTCTCTTAATGACTTGGATAAAGTAGAATATGAGAATAGAGATCTGAAAGAAACTCTTAAGGAATAAGATGAGTGTATCAAGAAGTTGAGGAATCAAGTCAAGAAAGTGAATTTTTGACTCAAGGATACAAATGAGAAGCTTCAGAAATCAAATGAGATAATCACTAATTTCAAAGTGCAAGTTGAAAAAGGAAAAAGAGTTGAAGATTTCTTGAATGTCGAGTTGACAAAAAAATCTATAGAATGCTCAAAGCTTGAAGAAGTTGTGTCACTAAGGAGAGATTTTGAGAAAGAAAAGAGTCAAGAGGAGAAATTCAAGAAGATCTCCACCTTTCTTGATGATATGCTTGCTTTTCAAAAGGCCTCTAAGGATAAAGAAGTATTAGGGTTTGAAAAATGAGAAATATATAAGGAAAATTAGGCTCCAAACAATGTTGAAAAGGAGAATAATGAAAAAAGGAAGACTGGAGATAAAAAGAGAAATGCCAAAAATATTTGAAAATAGAAGAAAGACATTATGAGACCTCCTATCATATAGCTAGCTGCATAAAGGTATTCATATTTTCAAGGTCACAATTTTTTTGTAAAAAATTCAAGGACAGAGTTGTAGAGTGTAAAAGCAGGATGAATTGCAATTTCAATCATTTTTTGGTTGATGCTATGCATGTTATAGATATTTTCATAAGTTTAGTGAATGAAAAAGACTAATTATGAATGGTTACAATAATGGTACAATGTCTCAATAATTCCCTAGTTACTATGGCATAAGGATTTTGAATGCAGATCTAAAATGGAAAGAAGTTTTCTCCACAAAAAAGTGCCAGTTGCTACAAATACAATAAACTAGGACACATAGTTATGTTTTACATAGGAAATAATGTGAATCCTTTCAGTCCACAAAAGAAATGTTTTATTTTAGGTAAAGAAGGAGATGAATAATATCTAGATGAAAAAGGAAGAAAATGGTGTAAAGAATGAATCTGTGCAAAATTTGGTTGTAGATGATTCCTCCAGAAACTAGATAGAAACCATCGGATCAAGGGAAATTTTAATAGAAGACTTTCTAATCCCCCTACCAAAGATGTGATGCTAATTTCTTCAGCATACTAGTGCATGTATAAGTTGGTTTGGTTGATCCATTAGTGAGATCTCCAGTGAGAAATCTCTTGGTGGTTAGATTTGCAAAATGTTTGGGAGTCTATGTGATGATAGAGTGAAGGCTTGATAGTATTTGACCTAAATTTTCAATGCTACAATTTATGCACACTTTAAGTAATGAAAAAGTGTTTATATTTATTTTTACACATTCTAAAAGGATTTTTTGTTTAGCCATTTGAAAAGGAGAGTAATGCAAATGAGAGTTGAATTGATTTTGAAGTGTTGAATGAAACTCTACTGATGAATTTCACAACTTATTTACAATTTCCTATAAACCCTAGCTTATGAAAAGTTCAAAATGTTTACTCCACAAGTTATTAATGTGCTTGAGAAACTAAGACCTAAATTTAAGAAACATCCATACAAAATCAATGGTAACAGATAAAGAAGGGGTATTCTCTAGGGTTCCTTCAAATGTGTTGCACATAGAGGATGTGAAAAATTATATTCATTCAAAGATGGATGGATATAGTCATTTGAAGTTGGAAAAATTTAGAGAAAAGGTGCTAACTGGAGATGATTTCGAGTTAAAACTATAGTATGCTAGTTTGATAAATAAAAATTTATATATGTTGACAAAATTTTCTAATTCCTTTTTTAAAGGTGAGTGGTGAAGTATTTTCTAAGTAGAATTCCTGATAAATTCATGTGTTTGGATATGTCGCATATGATAACCAAAGAGGTAATTAGGATGTTACTAGGTTGTGCTCCATATGATCTATCATGGCATTGGAGGTGGTAAAGAATAAAGTGGTGATGAAGCTTACTAGAGCCAATTTTGACATATGTTCCCTAACAATCAATGAAATTAAAGATCCGGTGATCAAATATGCTTCAATGATGATCAAATACAAGATATTTTTCACAAATAGAGAGAATTCAATCACTGCTACTGCAATACACACACCATATTAGATAGTGAAAGAAGGAAAATATTTTTATCTTTGTGAGCTCTTGAGATTACAATTGTTGGAAAAACTATAGAAGACTAAAGAGTGAAAATACCCCTTTCAAAATAATTTCAGGAGATTTATTGGTAAAGAATCTTGTGATCAATGTTTTGGGGATACTTTAAACCTTTTAAAACTCAAATGAAAGAGAGAGAAAGGATTCCAAGTAAAGTTCTTGAAACATATAAGAATGAATTAACATTCATTGTCAAAAAAAATTACTACTCAATGGAAGAAGTTCAATCCAAAAATATTTGGGTTATGGAGCTACCTTATGAGGTAGATAAGTCAGTATGCATTCTTCTTGAAGAGATTATATTGAGAAAACCTAGAGATATAACATTTTAAAGGTTTGGTACTTATATGAAGAAATCAAGTAAGGAGAACCTAGAAAAGAAAAAGAAGGATATTGAAGAAAAGGTTGAAAAGATGAAAGTTGATTTGGAAAAAGAGTTTGGTGCCCCTATGGACCGTACATAGAAATATAAAGGTACATATTCCCCTCCAAAAACTCCTGGTAGATCAAGAAGGTTAGGATGGACCTCAATCTCTACACCTACTATTACAAAATATTCTAGAACAAAACCAACAAGTGGTTCTAAGAAGATAGTATAACCAACCTCCCTAAGCAATACAAGGATGAAAAGAGAAGAAAGAATGAAAAAAAAACAAGGGATAAGTATGTAAATATAGAAGAAGAAGAAGAAGAAGAGGAACATAAATTGGTCCAAAAATGGAGATCAAAAGTATCTTAGGAAGAGACTGGCACATACAAGGGAAAAGAGAAAGAGAATACCTCTTCAGTTCATGAGCACATTCCCATGAAGTTTAATGCATTATTCAGTACTATAGAAAAGTTTGTACTTTTGAAGGATACAACTAAAATGTATCTAAAAGATAATAATGGAGATAAGACAACAAACAAAGATGCCATTTTCAAATACATGGTGGTATTTAATTTTGGCCCAGGTGAGATAGAAGATTACTTGTTGGATGATCTAAACTGTGAATTGTGTGCTAGAAGACAAGAGGAAATTGTAGAAAATTCAAAAGATGAAAACTTTTTCCTTAGAGAAGATTGGTTCCTCATAATTTTATGAAGGAAGAGCTAAGTTTTCTCAATTGTGTCTCCAAAAATTCAAGACAAAACAAAGAGTAAATATTCTTATGAGAAAAGAAAATAATTATATAGAGAAGCCTAGGAAAGAAACATTGCAAACATTTCAAAATATTATTAAAGAATTAAGAGTTTCTTTGGATGATGGAGATAAAATTCAGCTAGATACATCCTTCCTAAAAATCAATGAGTCTTTCATAGATCAAAATGAACATATACAAGAAGAAATGTTAATAGAAAAAAATCCTCTGAATGTGGAGATGACTGATGAGTAGCACAAAGAATTTGAGCAATGAGTCCCAGAGAAGATTGAAATTGAAAAGGAACAAACTATCACTCCTTTAGAAGTTGAGAAAATTGTAGAAGAGCTCTCTAGCATTGGAGAGAAGGAGAATAGTGATACTCATGTAGAAGAAATATCTAAAATAGGTTGTGAATCCCGTGGACCCTCCAAAGATTCATTGAAAGATAATTCAGACATACAATTACAATTCCAACTAGTGGTTCCTACAAAAGTGCTACAAATTCCAATGTAACAAGGTCAAGTGAACTTGGAAAAGATTTCCCCTCTACATAAGTTACACAACTCACCAGAAGAGCACAGAGTTAGCTATTGAAGCAATCAAGGTGTTCCAAGAAGGCCTTCCAAGATTATCCATTAATACTTCTTTGTTAGGTATTCAATAGTTGAAGTTGTTGTTAGACTCTTTTAAGGTGTACTCTGCAGAATTGGAAGAGAAGACTAAGAATGAAGTAGTAGTGAAGTTGAATGATAAGAGGCTAGTTGATGCCTTAGATAAATGTGCTATTGCTCATGCCAAGTTACAAGGTAACTTGAAGGATGTTCAAAAGTGTTTGGAGGAAGCCAAATTATTTTTTCTATTCTATTTGAAGTGGCCATTGCCTATAAACAACATCAAGGATTAAATGGAATCAACTAAGTCTCAAATTGCTCAGGCATCTAGTGTGTATGATTTAGTGAATGAAGAAGATGGTACAACTAGAGTAATCATTGAAAATATAAATGGTCAATTATTTTTACTGCAAGAACAAAATGAGAAAATTATAATGTAGTACAGTCAGTACCGAGACATGGTAAATGTAAGGTTTACCTCTTTAAATATTTTTTTGGAAAATGGGGAGAAGGTTGTACAAAATACTATAGTTCCTTGTTCTCCAAAAGAAGGAAAAGACCTCCATATATAGTTTGAGAACCATAGCTACAAGCTTTCCTTCACCAAGAAGGAGTGGCAGACACACCTTGTAAAATTAAAAGAACCATATTAGGGTATATTACCCTCATCTAATTAAGGTGTATACTTATTTTTTAATTGTATAGACATTTTTTATATCAATATATAAATTTAGAGTTACTAGACGGTGTTGTAGTATAATTTTATCTTTTTGGTGATGGATAACATAGATAGGTAGAGTTATTCACATGTAAATGTATTAGCAAGGGGGAGTGAAGTAGAGAAGTGTGTTTCCATTAATGACAAAGGGGGTGATTGGTGTAAAAATGAGCATGATGATGTATGGTGTTATCAATTACGACAACCCATTGTAGAAGTGATGGTTCATCAATATATATATATAGTCTAGAGTAGACCAAGTTTTTTTGGGAAATTGGTTGTGTTTGATTAAGAGAATGATGTAAAAAAGAATTGGTTTTATTGTCAACATTACTTTGCACTATAATATCTTGTCATGTAGTTTTGGTGTGATAATGGTATGCATTAAAGGAGTATATATCAAATGTTATAGGGTTGTATGTCTTTTTTAGCAGAAGATAATGATGAAAGAGTATTGGGATAAGAAGAGATATAATTACTGTTCCAGATTTTATTTGGAATGCTCTGCATTTCACCATGAATAATCATTATGCTTTGCATATTTCAGGAAGTGTTTGGATATGTCACATGTGTGTGCACTATGAGTTTCAAGTGGTTTGGTGGTCCATGTTTCAAGTTGTGCATGAAAAATTGGTTCATTCAGTTGTTGCTTCACTAGTTTTGTTGTGCGTTGTTGACCTAAGGGTTTTGGGGTTGTGCAGTATTAAGTTGGGTATGAAGCAAAATCATAGGAGTGATTATAGGTCATGATAACCTATTTTTATCAAGAACACTTTTTGGTTTCTTTTTCAAGGTATGTATGATGGTGTATTGAGCTGACAAGTTATGGTGTTACATGTTTCATCTAATTAGGATGACTTAATTGATGATATGATTTTTTGTAGAATATATACATGTATAGAAGTTCAACTCACTAATTAGCTACCTTGTAAATCTGGAAATTTAAACCCTTCCTTCAAACCCCTATATACCTATCAAAATATGGTGAAATTTGATGAAACAAAATCCAAACCTAACTTTCTCTAATACCCTATATTCAATTGTGAGATTCTCAAGAACCCATCTCACATCCATAAAATATTTCATGCTAATATTGGTCCCTCAAATATGGGAAGAAAACTTGCATCACTAAAGCTTTGATACCATGTAGGAGTTTACGGTGAAATCCTCAACACCCAAAGATCACTTTCAAGAAAAAAAGACAACTTCCATAAGAGAGATGGAAAAAATATCATGCTATGATTAAGGATGTAAGAATTCCAAAATGAATATGCCAATGTACATATGAAGCATTTCTTATATAGGTAAGGTGAGCAATAGGATTAGAAAAGATCATTATTAGTTTCTTAATCCTATCACATGAGACAAAAAACTCATAACAACCTATGGCACAAAGATTAAATAAATTCCAACTAGATATGATAAGTAGAATTAACATGTGAATAGGACCTAGATAGGTAAAACACCTATTTACACCAACAATATCATAGCTTTGATGCAATGTTGGAGAAGCCAATATTTGAAAACATCACTAAGATAGCCTTCCATGACTGAGAATTAAAGCTCATTAGTATATCTATTATATAAAATCAGAGTGTCTAAAGATATAGAATGTGTTTCATGCATATATAGGTAAGGTAAATGAGGTAGGAATGTAACACTAAATATCTAACTACCCCTCCAAATATGAAACATATTTATGCTCATATGACAAGTGTGCATGAGATATATGTATCAAGAGTCAAGTACATGTGTCTCTCCCACATAAATGAGACAAGAACAAAAATTTCCCTATGTAGGGACCTAAAAAGTGTGAATGGGTCAACCTAGAAAGGGTGATATGGTAAGTAGTTGTGAAAATGACCCTATTTGCACTAACATAATGAATGATAGGTTGATTGGAAGGGTATGATTAAGAATGTATGAAAAATTTCATGGCTCTAGTGAGAAGTAGAATGAATGATTTCACATACCATTTTTCTATCCAATATGTCATGTATGATATGTTAAGAGCTATTATAATATACAATAAGATTCATTTATGTTAGGTAGTATGTTGAGTATGGATCTAATTGTGGCCATAACATTTGTGACCTTGTATATATAAGAAACTTCATTGAAACTAATATGAGTGAAATATATTTAGAAACTATCAACCATTATTTTATGATGGATTATCTTCTCATTTTATTGACGTATGTATCATTGACTTGATTGATGACTAGCTAGGAATCACTAAACATTTTTAAGAAATATATGCTCTATTAGATACCCATTTTAATCCTTCCAATAAATTATTAGTTTCAAGAATATTGTTGGTGTAAGGGAATCTAATCATGAATTTTATTGTGAAGATTTTCCCTCTAGAATTTTAAATGGAATACATGTCACTAAGCCATGACTAGTGATGGACCCATCAAAATAGAGTTACATTGATGTTACTTTAAATTTCAAGTTAGTGTTAGTCCACGTTTTTCATTGCATCAAAATATCAATCATCTATCAACACCTGATACAAATCCTAGAGACATGGATTGTACGGTAGGTGGTTAGTCCCTTGTCATGAATCTTAGGGAGAGCATTGATCATCTACCAACAATCTCCTCCTCAGTGTTACCCAAGGGGATTCAAATCCATGACCCAATTCTCTGATACCAATTGTTGGCCCAAATTTTCTATTGTGTCAAAATATCAATCTAAAAATGCCTGGTATGAATGTAAGAGACATGGATCACATTTGAGGCAATTAGTCACTTATAATGAATCGCGAGGGAAACATTGAACATATTTCAACAGATAGATGTATTATGAAAATCTAAACATAATGGTTGAATGTATTTTAATGATTTTTCTACCATTTGATTGTTGGGCATGTGTTTTGATAAAAAAATCATTCACATACTCTATATTAATCTCATTGAAAAACATGACCCATCTATCTATTCAAAAATCATAGGGATATTTTTGAAATAAAATTCTTAAGTGGATAATTTTTTTAAATAAATAATTTTTTTTTGTTGAGCATACAATCCCTATTATTTTTGATAAAGGGAAAAATGGGTTTTACAGGGACCCAAAACTGCCAAGTTTACAATAAAAGAGAAAGGACTAAAAAGTCCAACAGTAAAAAATGGCTGCACAAAAGGAAAAAACCAGAAAAGGTAGTAGCCACCCACAAAAGACCAAGAGGGTCAAATAAAAAACCAGCTGAAAAGCCAACAAAAAGACCAGCCGCAACTAAACCAGAGTCTTTAGAATAGACTCTGTCTCTACCTCCAGGTTCTGCATGTCCTGAACACCCTTCTTGAAGGTCTGAATCATCTACGACATAGGAGGAGCCTTCCTCTTCAAATTAGCTCTAGTTCTCTTTGAAATACCAGCATCCTCATCCCAGTTTTTATCATTGACTTCTTTCAGATCAACCACCAAAGACCCCTGTTGAGCTTTGTCCAATTTTTTAGTCATGGAATTGATGATGATGGCATTGTGTCTTGCCATCCTATTGTTCTACTTGGCTATAATTTTAACATTATTTTTCATTTTATCCAACTCAATTTCAACCCTTCTATCCATGCCTGCTTGGTTATGGGTTTCTTTACTGGCACCATGATATTTTCGCTCCCCCTCTTTTTTGCCAAGCACCATAACCTCGGCTCCCATTTCTTCCATTTTACTTTGAAGGGCCCAATTTTTTATTTTTAGCTCGTTGGTTCCATGAAAGATCCATTTCAAAAATCTGAAATGTCAGCAGCATTATTCCTTGCTAAACCCAAGACATCCACAGTAGGTTCCCTTTCTAGGTTGAAGCAAGTTTTAGTAGGGTCGGGGGTAATAGGGGAACCAATTCTAGCATCTCTATCCAATGACAAGGCATCAAAGGATGAAGTATTGTTAGCACCAGAATCCTTAGAACCAGGAGAGTCTTCAGAATACAACACAAGGTTTTTACCCGGTAGATTCATACCAACACTTCTGGTTCTAAGGGTAGAACTACCAAGCTTAGGCATAGTGCTAGCTTTCATAGAAAGGTGGTTAGGGATTTTCTTACCAATTTGGACAGAGGAAGGGCTAAGGACCATCCTAACCGGGCTCAAATTGGGAAAATTCCCTAAGTAGCTAGGTTTGGTATCATCCTCAAAATCAGGAGGGGCATCCAAATTAGCAGGGGCAGACATTGTTTGGTAATGTTCAACAATTAACCTAATCAAACTAGTATGCAAAATAGGATATATTTTTGGGTTTTTCTTATGATCATCCAAACTTTTTCTCAAAGAATAGAGAAGATAGTAGGGAATATAAAACTTGACCTTGTAGCTGAAATGGTTGAGCAGGGAAAAGTGATATCCATAGACCTTGGTGAAGCGACCATCCACAGTAATGTACTCCATGATAACACAAAGAAATTTTCTCTAGAGAGCTTTTATGGTATCGAATTCAAAGTAGCTATTAGATATTTTCACCAGTTTCATTCTTTCCTTCTCTTTCTTCAAAAATATGATGACAACTTCATCAGAAAAAACCATGTCCCTGAAAAATTTGTGTCCATCAGTGGACATTCTAGTCACTTCAGCTATAACGTGGTCATCGAGCTTGACTTTCCTACCAAAAAGGGTAAGTTCCCCATTTTTTCAATTCTTCTCAAAATGCTCAGTAGCCTCCTAATTAGACCCATGGAGTTTTTCCAGAAAAGGGAGTAAACCCCCACTTTTTACTTTGTTCCATGCTTTAGTATTTCTTGTATGCATCTCAAAGCTATCTGGCTCAGCTCTTTTCCTGTCTTCACCCATTTTGGCAAGCATAATGGGGCAGACAGAGATGAAATATTTCCTTGAAATGGTCCCGCCAAATCTAAGAACCCACAAATGGATATTAGAACAAATGGATTAGTAAGGAATTATTTCAATTTATAATATCGATTTTAAGAAGATTAGTCACAATGGAGGATCACACATTTACAAAAAAATACATGGATATGGTTTGTATTTACTAGAAAAATGAGCAATGAACCTTCTAACAACTCGAATATTTTACTATAAGTTACAAAGTAGATTGAGATTCTATAGAGGAAGCATTTTTTTGGTCAATTTTATATTGTAGGATCTACCTCTATTATTTTTCAAGAAAGAATAAAGTTCAATAATTTAATTTATGTTACATGGAGTAAACAATTATTTAATATTGGAAAACCTTAAATATTCCCTTAATATTTGAAATATGTGATGTAAAATATTGAGATGTTCAATTATGTTTTCAACCCAATATGGCATCCACATAATACTCAATTATGTCATAGTAAATGATTATAATAGCTTGCTAATATGTGGCACCTACATTTTTAAGACATAAGCCATGAATTATTAATAAAAGGTTCCCCATCGTGTGGTAAAGGAGAGCTTATGATGACAATTCTAGAGCTATCTAGATTTCATTTTACCTTAGATATCATCCATCAGTAATGTAGAAAATTGTAAATGTTGCAATTTCATCTAATGTTTTGGGATTCCTTGAGCATCCCTTCCCTCAACATATACTAGGTATCATTTCATCCTTATTGTTAGCTTTTTCCTTAAGGAGATTTCTAAATTTCTTTATTAGAGTTGTATTCTTCTCATTGACCTCAAACCACATGCCTGATTTTGTGAAATTAATCTAGGACACTAGCATAGTCTATAGGCATCCAAATGGTACACTAGAATTCCATGAGATTTAAAATATGTGATTGTTGATTTATCTTGTAACTACCTAGTTACTAAGTACTATAATTCTCACCTATCAAAAAAATTCCTTTAACATCCGAATGGAGCCCTTCAACTTTCAAGAAATCCTTTTAGAAAGTTATCTTTGTTCTTACTTCCTCTCCAATAAAAACAATCAGAGCTCTCTTATTCTCATCTCTCTCTTGGTTGCACAATCCATTATTGAATCTTGAATAAGGAAAATTATTTTCTCATCATATTAGCATATCCATACTCCCAATCATTCTATCATCACCTAGTTTGTAATATTATTAAGAAATATTTTATTCTTATTTTGATACTATTATAAGCTATCTATCCATATCAGTTTTGTGTATCCTCTTTCAAAAGTGTCTTGGTGACTACCATAATCCTTAATCCAATACCATACACCACTAGTTTATTAATACCTGCAGACCTACTAGGATTTCACACTCAAATTTATTTTGGTTTCTTGATCTTAGTGGTAGATGCACATAAGGTAAGTTTACACACTATTTCAATCATGATTTTATATATCATTAGCTGTGAATTTCAATATACCAAACTAGTGGCTTGACAATTATTGGAAAGCTCTTGGGTATTCTGAACAAATTTTCTTGTTTGAGATATAGGTATTTAGAAGATTTCAATCACATAAAGGTTTCATTCTCTCTTTTCCTTTTCCTTGTAATTTCCATTCTCATTTCAAAATATATTAGATTAAATTTATTTTTAGAATTTTTATATCATCTAGTATGTCCTAGAGTATAATTTTTGTTGTCCTTATTCATTATTGGGAAAGTGGGTTTGAAATTGCACAAAAAATGGGAATTTCCCTTGTTCTCATGATGATAGCATAAAATTGGGATGACAATGCATAATAAGTACTACAACACACTTTTCAAATGTCCACATATCACATATTATCCTAGGAATTGAACTTCCTTCTCCACCACTATGAGCCTTCCTATTTACTATATAGAATTCTAAATTCAATTTGTCATTTTAGGACTACTATTTTGTATAGTATGTTAATTCTTGTTATGATCCTTCCCACGTCTCTCATTGTTTTAATTTCTTCATGACACCATTAATAATAAAATTTCACACTCTAGTACCGAATGAACAATCATGTGAATATTGGGTAAGGAGAAGTCATCTTTGGGCTAAGCTTTATTGATGTCTCTAAAATTACTACATATGGAGAAATGAATAGTCCCTTTTCTTATTAGAACAATATTGAAGATCGATTTATATTATTCAATGATTAAGATACATCTAATTGCAAATAATTTTCACAATTGCTCTTTTATGACAAATGTTATCTTGGGAAGCAGTTTTCATATATTTTCTTTGACTAGTTTAGCCTCGAGCCATACAACAAGGTCATGCACCATGAACCATGGGTCTATGCTTTTGTTAAAATTTAATTATGACATGAGATCATGCATTTTTATAAAACTATTATCCTAAGAAACAACTTGTCAATAGATTACCTATATAAAATTTCTTGATAGAAGATTATGGTCATTACCTATATCGTAATATCCCCTAAATTCCAATCCCATTATGCTTACCCAAAAATACCTCCAACTAAAAGCCTTAAGACAAATAACCCTTCCTTGAATGATCTATGGCCTGCTTGAGAAGGCCCATTGTACCAACGTGACATGGGTAAGGAAATGTCCTAAACATCTTTAATCTCGCTTATAGGTAGCTCATCAGACAAAGGAGGAAACTACCATAAAAAAACAAAAAAGATGAAATAAAATAGAGAAAAAATCATTTATTTAAACAAAATATTTCACGAACATAAAATGATAGGATTTGAAGGGTCAGGCGGGCGCCCGACCGTTTAGAAAGTGGATTAATGATGAGAATTGAACTTTGTCCATGATCCGTCTAAAATATAATTTCCACTGTTATGGAAGTCAATAAAAACGGCACGGGGCCCACGCTCAGCGTTTATTCAGTAGCAGGTGGGAAACTGATTACTTTCTAATTTTGTTGGCTTTTGCAAATGCTCAAGGGTTGAAAAGTAATGGCCATGACTTTAAATTTAAAAAATGAGACAGAGGAATTTGGATTGTAGTTATCGAATAGGTGAAATGACCTTTCAAAACCGGTAAGTACAATGTGTACATATAATATAGAAAAAAATTCAAAAAGCATTTAAAAAAAATTGTGGATACTTTCAAAATTCTATGAGTATTATATATTTTTGTACATCTTTATATTATCCTGTTTCTTATCTTAGAAAAAAATAAAATTGATGAACAATTTTTCATTGAGCATATATTTGATTATTTCATTCAGTAATTATTTTAAATTGAAATGGTAAAAATTGAGGAATGCATATTTTATTAAATTAATTTATAATGTAAAATAAAATTTAATTTTATAATTACATTTAGAGTTTAATGGTTATGTCACTATATGTAATTATTGTTATTATAAAATATAATTATAAGTTTAAGAAGATAATATTGAATTATAGAAGAATTTCTTAAATTTAATTTTTTAATTTATATGGTTCAGCTATGTTTTTCACAGAATTTATCAATTTCTATATTAAATATATCATCTTACATGTGGATCAATGTATTTAGTGTAAAAAATTAAAATGATAAATGAATGTGTTATTCCATAATTATAAATTTAAATTATATTATTGAATTGAAATTTTAACAAATTTGCAAGTCTTCTAAATGTGGTAGAGATCTTTGTTGTTGGTGAGGTGGACCTCAAACTAATGATACTTTTCCTAACATCTTCTATTCAAAATACATCATCATCATAATAGATAGTTCACTTTTGTTTATTATCATTTCTTGTATGGTTTCCAACACATATTTCTAGATGACAAGTCTTTCTATTGGTCTCTCTTTTGGGTCTTATGTAAATATTAAAAACTAAAATCAAAAGTTATGGCATGCCAATCGAATCCTCATAAAGCTAAATATAATGCTTCGATATGTCTTACATATTTATTTAAGGATGTTGTGTAGGAAGTAAATTTCCTCATGATTTTGAATACCATGAGGAATATGAGGATTGTTAAAATGGAAAACTTTATGGCTGATGAATTTATTGGCCAAATGCTAAACATTAATGTTGAAAGAGTTTGGGCCTTAAAGAGGGGACTCAAAGTATTAGAATAAAATATTTTCTGTATCAATATATTTTCAAATTTTCAGCCTTTCCTATGAAGAAGATATTTTTAATGTTCTATTTGGTTGGGGGCCTTGGTTCATTGATAAATCAAGCTTATTTTTAATAAAATATAGTCAATTTTTGGTCCTTATGGCTTTGGTTTCTTTAGCTTCCCATGGAGGTTTAGGAAGACACAATACTTCAATGAATGTCTGATTTCCTCTTTTGAAAATGTGATTAAATAGGCTTGGAACTAAACTAAATGGCCAATTAAGGCATAACTAAGCTCAATTAATTAAGGAAGCCATAAATAAGTGTGAAAGTGTAAATGGGTACATTGTACAACACTAAATTAAGGCATCATTAAGTCCAATTTAACTAGGAGGGGCCAAACAAGTGATAAAATGTAAATGAATATGTTTTCCTTCACTACAATGTCAAAAAACTAGGAAAAGTGGATTTTATGAGTGACATATGATGTTATGACACTGAGTTTAGAGGATCAAATCCTACAAACAAGGATCAATAGGAGACTAAAATCTAATTCTAGGTATCTTCCATTCAGGTCTAGGATTCCCAATGCCCCTTTCTAGCTAATTCAAGATCAAATTTATATACCAAGTTCATCTATGTTTACACTCTACTATTTTGAACTCCTTTTCTTTTTTCCAGTTTTGTATTTTCTAGAAATCATTGTAGCTTTTTCCATTTTCATAGTTAACATAGGTACATCTTTGCATTCTCAAATTAAATCAATTAAAAATTCATTAATCACATCATCACACACATCCAAAGGAATAAAACCATGATCTTCCATTCAAGCTCTTCCATTGAGGTTAGTAGGAAGGTGGAAGTTTTAAATATGTTTTATCCTTTCCCTTGTGATATTGGAAAAATTGTGATTTAGGCCCTTGATCGATTTTCTCAACATCACAATATTTGATAATACTATCAAGGAAATAAAAAATGATAGAGGTAAAAATATTTGGGAAGAAGATAAAATAAGTAAAGATATTTTTGGTTTTTTCAACAAGTTGGTATATAATGATAGACAATATGAATTGACCAGTAGGTTGAGGTTTCATATTTTATTCTTCTCTTGGTTTTTTCTTACAAGAAATGAATCTGTATTGTCTTTGGTTATATTAGAAAAAATATAAGTTACTATTTTCTCATTTGGTGAAGTGAGGATTCTTGCTTAGATGGGTTCTTGCACTATTTTTTTTTCTGGTTTCTTGTTAGCCTATCTCTAAGAATGTTGTTGTAAGTGCAAATGAATTATTTTTTTGTACCAATTTTCTTAAGTTGTTCAATAATTGTATTGGCTTCATCCTACCAGTTGATGAAACTCTCAAAATAAGATTTTCTCTATAACTATTGCTATCAAAATGTAAAGTATTATTCTTGTTTCATCTTCTCCATCATAGAGAATATTAATTAGAGGATTTTATATTGAAGGTTCCATCATCTATGTAAATAAAATTATTCATTCTATTTCTAAGAAAAATAAATTTACCATGATTTTAATCTTTGACATGAAAAAATATTATCACTCATCTCTTAGAATTTCCCTTCTTTTGTATTGGAATAATTTGGTTTTGGGAGAAAATTTAGAAGATTAATTAAATATTTTATATCTTTACCTATACTTTTTATTGTTATGAATGGAATTTTCATAGGTCTCTTTAGTTTCATCCATTTTCTTAGGCAAAGAGACCCTATTTCTCTCTTCATTGTTTTCCTTTGTGGTGAAGATATTGTCAATAGTTTGAGTAGTGTTTCTACTTGTTTTTTTGTAAAAGGTTTTCATTTTCCTTTATTACTTAATTAAAGCACTCATTAGTAGTTAATGAATGAAAATATTATTGCTGGTGAGGCCTCTCTTGTAGAATCTAGAGAAACTAAAATATTTTCCATAATTTTTAAAATTATTTAAGTCCAAAAATCAATCTTACCAAGAGTTGCATCTATTTTTTGACCATCCATCTACACTGTAAGGAGAAATTTCTTAATTTTTTGGTTGTAAAATATTTTATTTTCTTGACTAAATTACCTAGTTATACCCTTCTTTACTATTATTTTGAGTAAAACTACATGCTTAATGAACAAAAGGGAAATGGCTATTCCACCTTTTGGGCAATGGAATTGAACCTATTTCATGCTTTAGTTCCTTAGGAAACCTATATCCCTCAACCAAGTGACTCAATTGAGGGATAGCTAGTGGGTTCCTTGTGTGTTTGGATGTGGTTTCACCATTAAATGAAGCTTCAAAGAAGAAATGCAAACACTTATGCACAAAACCCTAGAAACTTCAAACAATGAAATAAGATTAACAAAATTGAATCAAACAAAAAAGCACCTAGAGGAGTGGAGAGGCCAAAAAAAGGTTTGTAAACCATGGAAAATGCTATCTCAAATTGTATCTGGACTCATAGACCAGGTTGGATGATTTAGTCTTGCTATAGGATTTTTGGGTAGAGTCTGGAATCTTCTAATGACTGAGAAGGATCTGCAGAAAAGCTACATTGAGACTAATATGCCCAATTGGGCATATGAGTCCCACTATTCCTTTAAAAAAAAGTAGGATCTAAACTTGTTCTTTTTTTTTCTACACTTTCTTCCTATGTCTTTCAAACTTTATTTCTGGATTTGAACTTGTGAAATATCTATAAAACAAAATATTGGGTTGATTGCTTATGGGGGGTTTACCTTGGTCAAACCCTTAGTTTGGTAATTAAACCTTGATAGAAAGTATGGATTTGAAATAAAAGCGTGTGTGAAAGCCCTAATCTTAAGTGTTTCTAAGATTATGAGAGTGAAAAATACAACAAAACCCCACTCTAATGTGCTAGAATAGGATGCATAAATGAAACATGAAAATGATGATGACTCACTTTAGCAAATCTCCAATCACCCTAATAAGCCATAATAATCCAGGGTATGTGCAGGATCATCATGGAAAAAATAGGCCCTTAAGTGGCAAAAAATTCAGAAAAATCAAAGTTAGGCAACTTGACATAAAATTTTGAATAAGTTATCTATATTATTTCAAAAATATGTAAGAATAGAATCTGTAGAAAATTGAATGTAGTTTCTAAATTACTAGGTTTGTTTAAAAAATAAATAAATATATTTGGTGGAAATTTTAAATTTCAATGCAGTGGTACTTAAATTTTAGGGAAAAAAAGTAGGTGTCTGCGACCACCCTAACCAATATAAAATGATAATATTTTTTTATAATATTTTAGATATAAGTAGAGGACTCATGACCCAATGTCATGCATATTTTTTGTAATTTTTTCCAAGTAAAATAATTTTAATGAATTTTTATTATGAACTTTTTAAAAATATAAAAACTCTTATGTCGACCATAGCAACTTCCAAAACTTCATGAAATTCAATTTTTATATTTTTAATCCTATATTATGTGGCATAGAATGTAGCATGTTTGATTCAAAAATGTGACCTTGTTTAAAATCTATAGATTTTTACAATGGCCTATCTATCGGGACTTTAGTCATAATTTGAATAGAAAATGAATAATAATTACTTATTAAAAAAACCAAAGTATAATTTATATTGGTGGAATGCTGAGAATCTCCTTTAAAAACCCTTTTCATTTCATCAATTTTGGGTAAGAAAATAGTTATCACCACATACCCATCATATTGCCACTTTTTGGCCCATCATGATCCTGCACATACCCTGCATGTACCTTCCTTTAGGTAGAAACTAGAATGATAATGGAATATGGAATCACTTAGGAAACAAGTCATTAGGCTTGGTTCAATGCCTAAAATTTGCATCTCCCCAACATATAATCCATCACAGTCCTCCATAGGAAACTGTGGCATAAAAAAATGTATCCTTGGACATTTTCATGCTCATTTGGGTCTTTCTTTTGGATGTTGGCTTTGTTTTTCCTAGATTTAATGTTGTAATGTGTTCAACACATTCACATTCGGTCTTGGAACATTGTGAATCAATAAGAATTATATGATGTCTTGTAAAAGTGTTGTGAAGTGTTGTAATCCACTTTCATACTTTTCTAGGACCTTTTTATTATAATTCACTTAAATAACCTCTTTTTTATCACTTACCAAGCCTTATTTCAAAGTGTTGTAACAAAATTTCATGCTTTTCTATGCTTGTCATCAATAATTTGACCCTTTCATATGTTTAAATGACCCCTTTATACACTTAAAGGCCCTACTTAAGTGTATTTTAGCGAATAATCCCGTTAAACATCATTTAATACAATTTAATTCTCAACACCCACTTAAATTTCACTAGTGGGATGAAGTCACCACTATGGGTGACTTAGTCCCACTTAGCTCAAAAATCAAAATTATTTCAAAATTATGGCTCGATATTATTTTCTAAGCCTTGAGGTCAGCCTGCGATGTGGTATTTTTGGGAAATTTTGTATAATCATGTATAAATATAGGGTATTCCTCTCATTTTTCATTTTCTAATCCCCATTCATTCACTCAAGCATTCCATCAATCATTGACTTAAGCACTCTAGGCATTCTTATGCATACATCCATTGGAGCTTCTACTTGCATATCTTTAGATTTCTACTTCAAGGGTTTGGTGAGTTGTATCATTGCATGTTTTTCATTCATCATTGTCTTTCATTTCAATTCATTTTCAAGTGTTTAATTACCAAACCAGGGTTTGACTAAGGAAAACCCCTATTCACTAACTCTTAACACTTTTTCTCCTCTTTGCATATGTGTTTTGCAGGTCTTGTATGAAGATTTATCAAAGAGAAAGGTGTGAAATGGTGTCAACAATTAATTAGAGTCATTCAAAGTAAAAAAAAACCTAAGAGAAGCTTGGAGACCACCTATAGACCAGATTCTATAGATTCGGATTTAGATATTCGGAAGAACAGAAAGTGCAGACCGAGAGCTCCCATTTCCATCTTTGAATTTTCCAAAACCTGGAAGTGGACTAAGTCACCATCAGTGGAAAATTAGTCCCACTACCAGGCCTAAAAAGTGTTTTCTATAGTTCTGGATACCTTTTTGGCTTAAACTTGTTCTGGTAGAATTTCCTTGAAATAGGACTATGTCACCCAGCTTGGTTTAAGTGTCCTAGTTGGATTTAATAGTGGATTCTGAAAGATTCCAAAGCCTCTCTGCATCACTTTCCATTTTTTAGTTGCACCTCTCTAGTCTCATTTATTTTTGTTATAGTTTGTTTGCATTTTTAGTTTATTTTGCATATCACATCGTTTCCAAAAAATGTGTATTTCCTTAGTTTTGCATTATTATTTACTCTATTTTATTCATTCTTTGCATCTAGGACACTCTATTTAGACATATTTCAATCACATTTGCATTTTTTTTTAATGAACCACCTAGGTTTTTGGGATACCTTTCTCCTTTTAGGTTCAAAATTCTAGAAGTGTAAGAGAATGCCCTATCCCCAAAAATTTACGGTTTAGAAACCATCATCAATCTTTGAAAATGATTTATATTGAAATGAAAGTGAGCTTGAAGACCTATAAAAATAATATAATGTTGCTCTGAGCTTGAACATTGCTTCCTCCTTACTCTTGAATACTTATGATCTTATCTTTGCTTACTTGTTTGCTTCTCTTGTTCTCTCTAGTTGAAAAAATGAATGTGAGAATTAGATTTTATAAGGATTCTATCTAATTTACCGTTTATTAGATCCCAAATTCCAAAATTTACAAAATTTGAATTAAAAACCTTGATTTCCCACTCAGCACCCTAAAAAGGTCCCAAATGGGTCTATTACACCGAAGATGGTGTATGGGTCCCACCCTAGATTTTTGGGGTGAGAGAATATCAGGGGGTTGAAATATTAAATGTGTTTATTAATTTTTTCATCATTTCAATTGAAATAAGCCTTTGGATACATAATAAAGGGTCTTAGGGGCCTATTAATGATAATTCAAGGGACATGAATGCAAGGGGACTAAAATAGGTCCAAAGTAAGTGTGAAATTGTACTATCTCTAAGAAGGGAGTACAATTTTTGATGCTACACTTAAATGTTTTTAAAATATTTAAATGAGGTCCCTTCTCTCCGATGTAGGAAAATTATAGCTATTTAAATATAATATTAAATATATGCTACTCTATTTGATGTCTATTCTGAACTACCCTAAAAAATTCTCATTAAGTTCAGGTAGATTTATAAATTTCTCTTTTAGTTTAATTCTTAGGATATAAATTGGTTTCATCTCATTTTGAATGGAGTTAAGATTTTATGTTTAAAAATTTCAACAACCTTGGGTTAATGAATATTACAAATTTTAGCTATGCTCTTATTGTGTAGGTGGGTTGGCACATCTCATGGAATATAAATATTGCAGTAATATCATCAAGGCTAAGTACCTATGGAATGGTAATATTTTCCCCTACATATTATTTTTTTCCTTAAATATTTTATTTGTACAAAGTTCTCTCGAAATGAAATGCACTAATATATGTTTTTAAAGGGAATACAAGAAATGGCTCTTTGGTGATGTTTTGGGAGGATACTTTTTCGATTGATTTCCCTCTTAGTTCTCATGACTAGGTACCCTTGCTTGGACCCTCTTTAAAGAAAGAATTGGATTTTTTATGGGGATTACATGTAGGTGATAGTATCTTCTATATGTTTAAAATATCTTTCCTTCTAGAACTTATATAGGGAATTTATTTCTTTATTTGACATACTTTGCAACTTTATTGGACTACATTCACGCTACTCATGTTCCTAAGGAGAAAATTATAGTTTTGGTTTATTTTCATCTTATATCTTATTATATGGCATGTAGATAATTATATGTGCTTTCTCTTTCTTTACCCTATGGTTTTTTAACCAATATATGGATTAATCCTTTAAAACCTAAATTTAACATCTTCATCCATCTTGGAAACAAAAATTAAATCCTCAACGAAAAGAGTTTTCATTATTATCAATTGGTCTACTATTTTTATTTTTTAGAAGTAAACCTTCCATCTCTTAATGGGATATCTATTTTCTTCTCTAGCCAATAATCCCATTCTTTTCTTTAAAAAAATATTTATGTTCTTTCTTTCTTTAACCATTGATTTCTTGTGTAATTGGTCTTTTTGATTCTTGAATCCCTCCCTTAATCTAAATTTATTCCTTGTTATTTATCACATTTTTAGGTCTTAAGGATTGAAATGATTTATAGTGTTCAAATATTTTAGAGTCCTCTTGATCATTTGACCCATTTTTCATCTTTGGTGACTAAATAATTTTTCTTGATTGATTTTAGGAATATGGTTTATTCTTTTAGTGATGTCCCCCCCTTCACTAGTATATTTATAGAAAATTTCCAATACATAATTAGTATATAAACATAATATTGAAGTTTCTTTATAGGGTGGCATAAGCCCCACTATTTAGGATCTTGTAAGGGATTATGGTGGCATAGTTCAAGTGATACATTGTTAATAAATATGAGAATTTAATCTAGTCACTATGTAGAAGCCTCTATAGTATTTCGTGGTGTTTCCATCTCTAATTATTTTTTAATTGTTTAGAAAAATCTCAAATAGTTTTCTCAAAATATTATCAATTCCTTCCATGAGTATCATTGCTCTATCAAGTCTATTGATATTAAAATAATTCATGAAAATCTTTTGTTATTAAATGATGCATGTGCCCTTAACATTAAACACATTTATAAGTAGGGTAATTATATTTCTAACTTTCTTGTTGATTGGGGATTGCATAATTAAGGCCGTATTAAATGGATTAGGGATCATGGTTTACCTGATGAAGATATCACACTTATTAGTAATACTATGTGAAAGGCTCATGCTAAGCTAAAAACACCATGTCTTATTTTTATGAGTACTATAATAATGTCCTTTGATGGAGATGGTGCTTTGAACAATGAGAAGATTCTAGTTTTCCTAGGTAATGTTTGACTTATTCCATTCATTTTTCTTTGTCATTGTAGAAGTGGTTTTGATGAGAATAATTTTTTCAATTTCATATTATGTGACAATGATTGTCACTACTAATATGAGGGTTAACTATAATAGGGTGTAGGCATTGTCTTTTTGATTTGGTTAAGAAAGACTATTTTCTTAAAAATTATTAAGGTGGTTTGGTGCCCTTTGTAGAGACGATCATTGGTTTCAACCCCACCATAAAGGTTATTTTTTTAACAATTAGAAGTCAATGGTGGTTAGGATGTGAATATCTTACTTTAAAATCATTGAGAAAATGATAGCCAATGTCTCTATTTTATTGACGAAAGCTAGAAAAATTATAAATATCAAAGGAAAAAAGAGGAAGAATTAGTTTCTTCTTCAAGGTAAGCTTTTTGAAACAACACTAATTATCTATTTTATTTATTCCCATCAAGAAAATTTGTATATGAGTTATACAATATATAACCTTGGAGGGCCATTTTTAAGTTATTTATTTTTACCACTTCTCTTTGATTATTCATTTACATCACAAGAATATAGTGAGGTTTTATTTAATTATTTTATCATCTATGAGGTTTTTTTTTTATTTTTGTGGGGTCCCTTTCCACTAATAAATTATCATTTTTATTATGAAACATAATTTGACACATAATGCACAAATTAAAATCTTTGGGTAATTTTTTTTGCCTAACTCTCTCTCCCTATCTATGCCCCATAACCTTAAGTTTCATCTCTTATTAATTTCACCTTCTCACCCCATAACTAAAAATAAATTATCATCTCCTTCCCCTATTTTGAGTAGCTTCTCTATCTCAAACTTTGATTCATTGACAAATGATAACACTCTTTTCTCTATATTTAGCTCTACTTAGCTAAGTAGAAAGTTTCAAATAAAAAAATAATGGGAATTAAATTTTAGTTGTTGGTAATGCTAAAGGTAGGGATAAATAAAATATTTAATGAGAAGGAAAGTTAAATAAAGTAGAGGTTTCCAAGTTGAGGAGGTAATTCTTGGGGTTGAATAGATCATCCTCAACACTTCTACTTTGCAATACTACATTGCATAGATGGTTGAAATATTCATAAACAAAACTAATGATATTTTCAAAAGGAATGGACAATACAGGCCCTCCATTGGTTCATTATGGAAATCAATATGAACACATTAAAGTCTTCTATTTTGGTGGTGTAGAAAATTAAGAAACAAATTTCCACTATCAAGCTAGATGTTTGCATGAAAGGTAATGAATTACGCGGCTAAAATCTAATATGCTAAAAATTACATGCAATTTCTACAAGGTGGTTGGCATGAACAATTTTACTATCAACACTTTTTGAAAAAGGAAAAAAAAATTGTGTGAAAGGATTAGGTCTCAGAATCAACATGATTAGGTAGGGCCCAATGCTTGCATGCAAGGTAGAAAATACAAGGGTAGGAAGGATGCAGATATGGCTCTCACAACTTTTAGAAAACACTGAAATTTCATTTAGGATGAATGGGAGGTGACTCTTGCTCTTGACAAGCTTTGATTTTGTAGGGCTTTTGTCTATGCTTTCTTTGGGGTGTTCTTCCTTCCATCTCTATTGTTATCTAATTTGTGGTGTGTTGCACTCTTGCTCATAATTGTTGTTGAGTTGATTCATAACAATTTCACAATCTATTACTAATTTTCTTTTTTAAAAGGATTAAAAACCTTCCAAAACAATTATTTCACCCTATATCAAAATAATATAAAATGTACAATATTTTAATTTTGTCAAAATCATTTTTCATTAATATTTATAAAATATTTAATTATCCTTAATATTTTCTATTTTTGAACAACTCCTATCCGTTTAAAATTTGTAATCTATCTTAATTTCGACCATAGGTGATCATCAAACTGAAACCCTGACTTGAAACACTTACTTTTATATTTTATTAGATTAAATTCGTAGGTTTAGAAATAACTGTCGAAGCTCTGATATAAATTAAAAAATTAGTTACAGGTGGACTGAAAACTGTCGTTTTCATAGTGGCAATTAAAAAAAGCTGAAAGGACAACTCGAACAACGAGACGAATTTTTTTTTTACTTCAATCGCTGTGCATGATATACAAAAGCTAGACTATATTTTATAGCGGAAAATGTCTTCTTAAACGACTATAAATAAGACCAACATACGCAGCGATTTCAAGCACAAAATTTGTCTTGGCCAGGTCTTGATTTCAGTGTCTCTGTTTCCAGGGGTTCGTTGAGATTTGGTTGTAAGATGAAGATTTTTTTCGCTCATACTTTTTCTTTTGTAGCCCTCATCCTGCTAATGTCTTGTTTGCTTCATTCCTTCTCCTTAAGTGATGCTCGTAAGCTCACAGGGGAGGAGAGTCGTATTCATCCAATTCCTAGTCTTAAAGTTCAACCAGAAGCTGCAAACATCAAAGAGAAAGTCAGGAGTCTAAAACCAGAAGGCCTTTCAGTCATTTTTGTTGAGGAAAAATGGCACTCACAGTCTCATATTGGCACTCACAGTGGCATAAGGAGAACGTTGGATGATGTTCACGTGAATGATCATAGTCCAGGTATCGGGCATGATAATCCTCCTACAACTCGATAGTGCCAAATCTGACACTACTTCTAATATGTTTCTTCTGAGTTCAATACAGTACATTTTGTTTTTCCTAGTGTTGGTTTAGTTAGGTACAATGCATTTTGTTTTTCATAGTGTTGTTTCATATAAGCAACTAGTTTGTGTCCATCATGAATCTAGCTAGAGATCTATTACCTATTACATGATGATCTAACCCGAAAGGACTCCTTTCATCTGGCTGTTTTAGCCATGGGCGATGTCTTCAACACGTTTTTATATTGGCTACATGAAGAGTTGTTATTTTGCATGCAGGGATTCCCCATTGAATGTTTGAACATTCAGTTTCTGGGTAAATCTCTGGCATATCTACTCAATATTCAGTTTACTTGTTAATTACAATGCTAAACAATTAACAACGCACATATGCTGTTTCAGATTTACCATATTTTTATAAAACATAGCAAAGACAAAACAATTTATTTTCTTACATATAATTTGCCGTTTCTGCATTTGAACATTCCACTTTTTCCTAAAGCTGGCTCACTATATAATTCTTTTTACTGTAAACATACCTTTGTTACTCCTGCATACGAACATCCCAAGGAAAATGGTTTTAATAATTTTCTATGCACTTATGGTTTTTTATGGAAAGGCTGTTAAATATTATTGATATCTTGCGGTGCACAATTTCGAAAAACATGGGCATCATTAATATCGGCTACCCCTATCTATATTGTTTATGTCTTCGAAATGTTCGTGCTTATCTAAGCTTGAGTTAATAATTGTTTATGATAACTTTATAGTGTTTGTTTCGTACGATGCATCGTTGGCCTTTCTTTGGGGAGTCGATTCTGAGGTTCATATATTTTAATTTTCAATAAATTATGTCTTTGTTCTTTGCACAGAACCGACGGCTGCCCATTATATTTTCGAAAGATTAAGGGATTGTCGGGAATTAGGGTTAGAAGAATTCGAGTGCGAAAAAAATCGTTAAATTTAAAAGCGAAGTCAGATTATCCTGGATTTTCTATTTGTAAACAACTTTTCGGTATTTCTATGCTTTCTCAAGTGGATTTTTGGTTTTCTTTTTCGTTGAAGTAAACTATGCAGATATTATTTTTAAGCATGGTCTTTATCGTGACTGTATGCTTTTATTTATATTGGATTTTAAATTTAATTATTGTTAAGGGATAAAATTTCTGGGTTTTAGTTTGGGGTCGAGTTTGTGGTTCATCTTTGTTATATTACATTTTTAAAATTTTATTTTTCATTTTTTTAAAGTAATGATAGTTTGTGTTAAGTTAGATAAGTTCTTATTTATTCATCCTAAGAAATATGTTTGCATTAATTTTGATCTTTCTAAAAGTTTTAAATATTCTATTAACATTTAGATTTGTTAGTTATAAAATATTTGGAGAGTTGTATATCTAATATTTGAAAACTTGTAATAGATGTCAATCCTATGAGAACAAAATTGTAGATTGTTCTTTAATCCTAAAGATACTAGTGACACACTTCAATGAGGATGTATTATAGTGGAAAAGTACATGAATAATATAGCCAAAGAGAGAATATTGATCTTCTAATGAAGGAGATTATGAAACCTTCCAAGAGGTGAGTAAATATGAGTTTATTAGAATGCCACTTCCTTCTAGTGTTCTATTATATGAAATAAAAAGATTAACATGATCTCCTTCCTCCACTCATCAATTGATTTTATGGTGCTTGCATAGCCTAGGCAAAGTCTTAGAGGATTGAGAATATGTAATTGATACATAGAGGAGCTTCATTGTAGATTTCCAACATAAAAGTTATGAAGGATGATAAAAACAAGTATCTAAACAATAGCTACACTACTCTTAATGAGTTTTAGAGCAATAATATACCTTTGGGTATCATCTTTCAGTAGCTTTCTCTCATAGAATATTGAACATCTAGTAGACATGATAAAAGAGTATAATCAATGGTATATTCAAGAGTATAATTAATTATTTGCAAGAGGTTTAAATTTATGGATTTTTTACTTTACTTGGTTTGTCATTTCATATGGATATCTATCATTTTTTTGTGTAGTAACCATGACGTAGGACATGCGAAAATTCCACATTTCTTTCTTTGTGATGTATGAAAATTAATTAAATAGTTTAAATGATGCAAACTAAATTAAATAGCTCTCACAAAACCATTGAAAACACTCTACACAAAAAAAAAAATTCTTACAACAAACATTGCAACTTGCAACTTGCAATCTCAAATTTAGTCAAACTTTTCTAAATGAATTACAACAATCCAAAATGGACAATGGGGCTGCAACAAGCCCTTAAAAGGCTTCTGAAAATCACAACAAAAAGATTTGTAACAAAAAATGGGTAAAAGTACAAAGTTTTGTAACACTTTATAAAGAAATTGACCAACACTAATCCAACTTTTAAACTTGAATCACTAAAAAGTAGCATATATTTTTTGAATTTTTAAA
This sequence comes from Sequoia sempervirens, assembly GCA_007258455.2. NCBI lineage: Eukaryota > Viridiplantae > Streptophyta > Pinopsida > Cupressales > Cupressaceae > Sequoia > Sequoia sempervirens. The sequence continues at coordinate 407,532,346 of VDFB02271358.1, read as the reverse complement.
TGATGTAAACTAGTAAAATGTGTATTTCTTATTATATTTTATGTTTGTATTTAAAAAAAATATATATAGAAAATTATTTTAAACTAGTTTTTATTAAATTGACACTATAATTTGTTTGTTGATAAAATGCTAAAAAATGAAACTACATGAGACGTCAAAATTTTTATATTAATTTTTTTTTCTTTCAAATTTTTTGTGTGTATTTGTACTTTGAAGGTTTAGTGCATGCATATATTTTTTTCCAATTTTGATAAATATGTATTTTTAAATAAAGATTAAAATGTGTGTGTAAGGGATCAGATTGGATGGCGCTCACTCTGGCCTCTGTGCATATGTCTGTGACCATCTTAGCCCGGGTTGCATGTTAAGCTTTGTGCGTGCATGTTGCTTCTATCATTGTGATCATTCTCCTTGTGAAAGGATTTGTTTGGGGGCGGGTTTGTGCATACAGTGGGCTGCTTTTCATATTTTGGTGGTTTCAAGGTCTTATGTTTTCTACAATGGTTTTGAACCTATCTTCTTTCCACATTTCAATTTTGGGGTGGTAACTTTGGCTTTGCATTGGCCTGAAGCTTGTGTGTTGGTTTTCTAACTAGATCGGGCTTGTGGATGGTGGGGTCAAGCCTTTGTTTAGCAATGCAGGTTTCTTTTCGGTGGACAAAGGTGTGTAGTGTGTGGGTGTTTCCCATTTCTGCATGTATAGTGGGGTCTAGAACTTGCAATTTTTGGGTTTAAAGGAGTGGTGTCATTTGGTAAAGTACACTAGTTGGGGTTCATATGGCTCAAAATGTTGGTATAGATGAAGAGTTGGGGGATGATGTGATGGAGGAGGTCGACGATGGGGCTCCCATTTCATCTTCTCTAGGAGTAGGCTTTTCCAAGATCAGGGTGTTTAAAGTGCAAAAGATTAATGGATGTTTGGAGTGGGCTCAAGCTCACCAGGTGGTGGTGATTCAAAAGGAAGCAGTTACAGATGATTTAGAATATTTTAGGAAGCATATTTTAATATGTATGTTTTTTGGGATGAGGGTCTCTTTACCCTTCCTTGACCCTTGGATTCAAAGGACATGGAATCTGGAGGGGAATTTTAAGGTTCTGCTAACTACGAATAATTTCTTCTTGGTGGATTTCTCATGCATCTCAGATCAAAATAGGGCTTTTGAAGGTGGCCCATACTTTTATAACCAGGTCAGACTATTCATTAAACCATGGCATGGAGGTTTTAATTCAGAAGAAGAGTTGTCATCCAAGCTCTCAGTGTGGGTGTGCTTTCCTAGGCTGTCACTTGAATGTTGGAGGAGTGACATTCTACAGTATATTTCCATGGTGCTAGGAAAACTGATTGGTCCCTCGCAACAAACTCTAGAGAAGATGACCTTTTCCTATGCACGAGTTTGTGTGGAAATTGACTTGAGTCGGCCTTTTCCTGACTCTATTGATCTAACAATGGGATCTAGTTCATGGATGTAGTCGTTTGATTATGAAACTCTACCATTTAAATGTTGTTTATGCCAAGAGTATGGTAATATTCAGAGGAGGTGCGTGTGTACTACTAGTTCAGGTAATTCAAGTAATGAGTTGGCTCTATCAAATCTAGGTTCTAAAAAGGGAAAAGGACCCATGTAGGGGGTGACTCTAGATAAAGATGGGTTCTTACCTATCAGGCAACAAAATAAAGGTTGAGGGGAAAAGAGGAATTATCGAGACTGCCAGGAGGAGGGGTTATTTAGTATGTTTGATGCGCTAAATGAATTAGTTCATGATGAGGGGCTCTCCTGACATGCTTGTGGATGGTACTCCCATTACTACTCTTAATCTTGAGCCTGTGGTTGTTATTTTTTTAGCTCTTGGACCTATGGAGGCTTCTGGGGAAGTAAAGGATTCTTCTATTCCTTCCCCTAAAGTTGGGCTTGGGGACCTATGTGTGGTGGCTGATACTTCTTTGTCCTTGATCTGATTTAAGGATCTATGACATTTTCTTCGAATGCTTACATTAACAATTACAAACCAAAAGTGCTTAATTATAATTAAACACACAAATGGAATTTAAATAATGAAATTACAAAGTAATTAAAGAAAGAAGTGAATGAGAGATAAAGAGAGTGCAAACGAAGATTGATAACAGAGTTCATCGTTTAGAACGACTACGTCTCTGGGTCCCTCTCGAATTGAGTGGACCGATCCAATTATTCCTCTAGAAATTTGGTTACATTCGTTGGCAGAACCTTCCCTTGGTTTACAAAGAAATTTATAGATGCACTTCCAAAGTGCGTGGAAACAAGCTTCCCCAAAAGTATGAAAATATAATAATTTCTCCAAGGAAAACAATCTCTCACAATTGCAAAATTCTTCCAAAATCACTTTTCTTCTCTCACCTTTCTCACCTCCTTTTATATCCAAAAATTACCAAAATTTGTGTGATACCAATTAACTACGCAATCTCCCTTACATAGTGTAAAATTTCAAAAATATCCCCCTTTTCACAACTCTCGAAAGGATAATATTCCTCAAGATATATTTTTTTCAATTGAATGGCTCTAAGGGGTCTATTCCCTATTAAATTGGGATAATCAATTATATAAGAATTTACGGATAAACTTTGCCCCTTTAGATTAGGAATAATATTCCTAATATCATTATTTTAGGCTTAAGAGGTTTTAATTGTTTTACCAAGTAAATCCCACTTTTTCCTCACTAAAAATATGCCCCAAGTAAGCTTACTTGGGAGTTGGGAGTGGGTTTTATTTTCTCTATTTTAAAGCTTATTTTAAGCCTTGTTTTATGGTAGACCTCCTAGTTTTAAGCCTTGGAAAGAGTGGTGGGGAATATTTGATTTTTTAAAAATAAATATTCCCCACAACAACCTCCCTTTTTATTTTTGATTTTTTGTTATTATTAATTTTTATAAAAAACCAATAATATTGCCATTTGGAGGGATGAGGTGATGTCATGTGTCAAGGGCTAATTGTTTGTTGAGTTGATTGGGTGCTGACGTCATCATGCAACTTTGACCCAATCTTTGACCTTCCATAACTTCACCATATAGTCTCCATTTTTTGTGAAATGAACTCCATCGGAATCATGAGGATGAGCATTACACAATGGTGCTAACTTTGACTAGTTTTGATGACTTCAAATTTTTCCCTTTTTTTCTAGCCTAGTTTTGAGAGTTGAGCAGAGGTTTGACCATATATATCTTGAGCTCTAGGACTCCGATTGACTCCGTTCAAGTTGTGTTGGAGAGAAGATCCTGAGCACTTTATAATGACACCAAAACTAGAGAAAATGGAGAATTTTAAAATTTGACAAAAATCCTCCAGATTAGTCCTCCCCACTGAAGAGCTTTTGAACCTCTGAAAGCTAGTCACTTGGAAAGTAACTGATGGTAAATTTACCTCACTTTACCAATCTCCATTCACTTTTCCTTGCTTGGATGCATCCCTTTTATCCCCACTCTAAGGTATTCAACTGCTCCTCTTCATGAAGTCTTGGTGTTCTTGTCGAGGATAACATCTTTAGGCAACTCTGACATATACTCTAGTGAAAGGTCATCAACTGATGGAACTTGCACTTCAACCTCCTCGTCTAGTATCATTGGAGGTTTGTACAACTTCAAGTTCTCAACATTGACTACCGAGTAAATCTGCATATATGGAGGAAGATTAAGGTGGAAGGAATTTGTGCCAATCTTTTCCAAAATTTTCAATAAACCATATCTGATCGGCTTGAGCTTCCTTCCATCACCTTACATTCTTTCCTTGCTTATGTGTAATGAAAATATGTCTCCAACTTGGAAATGATGATCATTGTGATGCTTTTCATGATGAGCTTTGTACTTTGCTTGACTCTTTTCCAATTGTGCTTCTATGGCCTGATGAGTTGCTTGGACCTTTTGGATGAACTTTAAAGCCCTTTCTGCATCAAGGTGTCCATCTTCAACATCATTTGTTCCAAAAGAAAAGTCCATTGGTGTCTTTGGTAAGTAATCGAAGCAAGTCTCAAAATGAGACCTCTTTGTAGAAGAATGGGTTGCATGGTTGTAGGCATGCTACACATAATGAAGAATTTCATCCTACAACTTAGGATGCTTGTTGCAATATCCTTTGAGCAGATGCAGGACTGTCTTGTTGACTACCTTTGTCTATCTATCAGCTTGTGGATGGAAGGCTATCCTCTTCAATTTAGTATCCATAAGTCCCGATAAGACTGACCAAAACTCCCCAAGGAATCGAGAATCTCGATCTGATACAATGGAAGTGGGTAACCCAAAGTGAACCCATACAAACTAAAAATACATATGAGTTATCTATTCAGTAGTGACTTGCTTTTCACATGGCATAAGAATACACATCTTGTTGAACCGATCAAGTACTACATATGAGTTATCTATTCAGTAGTGACTTGCTTTTCACATGGCATAAGAATACACATCTTGTTGAACCGATCAAATACATATGAGTTATCTATTCAGTAGTGACTTTCTTTTCACATGGCATAAGAATACACATCTTGTTGAACCGATCAAGTACTACATACAAATAGTCATGCCCTTTCCTAGGTATATGTAATTCCCTAAAAAAATACATAGATATAGTTTCCCATGGTCGGGATGGTACAGGTAAAGGTGTATACAACCCCAATTTCCTATTACTTGGCTTGCTAGTTACACACATCACACACCCCTTAATATATTTTGTTACAATTTCTAGAATTCAAGGCTAGTAGCAATATTTTTGTAGTTGTGCCAAAGTTTTACTAACCCCAAAATGTCCTACAATTAGCGATGTGTGTGCCTCTCTTATTACACATTCTTGTTCATTCTTTAGAATGCATAATTTTCCTAAGTGATACAAGAATTTATCGTGCACATAGTAATACTTTTATTCTACTTGTTTTCCTTGGATTAGAGCTGCGTAGATATCCTTAAAATTTTCATCAATAGCATATTGTTCTTTAAAAATTTTAAGCATCATAGAACTATTTTTAAGGATTATCGAAGCATTAGAAACTGAAGGTCTAGAAAGAATATCTACTACTTTGTTATGGGCTCCTATCTTATACTTAATGACTAAGTGAAACTGCTATACAAATCCCATCCACTTAAAATTCCTAGTTTGTTGTAGCTTAATTTGTGAATGCATATATTGTAATGGTTGATGATCGGTATGGATTACTGTTTCCTTTCCCATTATATAATGTTTCCATTTGTTAACACTCTGTACTAAAGTGTAAAGTTCTTTATTGTAACTTGGATAATTACTTACTATGCTAGAATTTTTTTTAGAGTGGTAACAGATCAACTTACCTCCTTGTGTCAATACTACTCCCATGGTGAATCCACTTGCATCTATTTCAATCTCGAATGGTTGGTGCAAATCTGGTAGAGCCAGGACTAGTGCGGTGCTTAACTTTTCCTTTAGTGTGTGAAAGGCCTTTTGTTGTGGTCCTCCCCACTGAAAAGTTATCTTTGTACTTGTTAATGCATGCAATGGTGACACCAAATCTAGAGATTAATATTATTAAATTCCCATTAGGATGAATTTAAAAAGGGGGTCGTTATTAAGGGAGGATCCATTTGCCACCTAGGGAAAATGGGTCTTGGAAACTTTTTTTTGGAAATTTAATTTACCCCATTAAATGTTATGCAAGTTGAATTATGGGTGTTGGGATAGATCTTCGAAAAGTGTCATAAATAAAGTGTAAATTAAAATTAAAGTGGTTAATTAACTCCAATTAACCACAATCAATTAAAAGGACCCTAGATGAATGTGAAAGTGTGTTACCACACTTTACAACACCTAAATAGGGTACACATTACTACATTTCATTTAAAAGGGGCCCATTAGGCTTAATTCATTAAATAAACCCTATAAAAGTGTGAAAATTAGTTACAACACTTTACAACATCTCGTAAAGGAAAATTTAAGGTATATTTTAATTAAATAACAACCCTAGAATAATGGAAATGTGTACAACACATTACAACACTATTCCAAGATATAATTTAGTTTATTATATTTCAATTATTCTCAAATTAAGTGTGAAAAATGATTGCTTTTTTCCACACTACATTTAGCCCCCACTTTACCTGCCATATGATAGTACATTAATATGCAAGCTAAATGAAATAACTAATATGAAAAAGGATACTCTTATGGATTCATTATGGAGAATGAAGCCCCCATTGTAGCTACCTACAAAACCACAATGTTAGGAACTACACCCTACAACATGGATTCATTAAATGTTTAAAAATCCTCTTAGCAAACTTCTATGAAGAATTGAATTTGATGGTAGATGTATGCCACCCCCTGATTCCACTTGCTTCATGAAGGTGGCATTAGGGTGAACACAAAACCACATCAAATCACTTAGGTCATATCATAGGGTATTTCCAAGTACCATACCACATAATGATAGACATTTGATGAGAATGATAGTGGAATTATGAATCCAATGGAACAAACAACATTGAAAAAAGAGACCTCTAGCTCCCTATATGCTACTTTGAATAAAGTTATCTTTTAAAAAAAAAGCCTTATTTGCTAGGTTTTTACTATATACTATTGAAAATGACACTTTTCACTATTCATTTGACATTTACCTTGTTGCAATTTTACCTTGGTACAAAGTAAGTGTGGATGTTGAGTTGTCCAATGTACAATCCTCTGAGATTTGATGAGCTACACAACAATGCAGCTGAGGGAATGCTTTGACAGACACTGAGTGCATTCTTTTCTAATTTTTCATCATTTACGTGCTTTTATTGTACTTTTTTATGTAATTTTGAGTAATTTTAGGGTCGTAGAATAGATTGGTGCAAAAAGTCCCATTTTGGAGCAAAGTGTCTAACATTGGCTCAAAGTGTCCCACTCTAGTGCCAAGTGTCCCACTCTCGCACAAAGTGTCCCACTTTGGCGCAGAGTGTCCCACTCTGGTGTAGAGTGTCCCACTCTGGCACAAAGTGTACCACTCTGGCGCAAAGTGTCTCACTCTCGCACAAAGTGTCCCACTATGGCGCAAAGTGTCCCACTATGGCGCAAAGTGTCCCACTTTGGCGTAAAGTGTCCCATTTTGGCACAAAGAGTCCCAATTTGGTGCAAAGTGTCCCAGTTTGACACAAAATGTCCCACTTTCGTGCAATGTCCCAAAATAGTTGAAAGTGTCTAAGACCCCCATCCAAAGATGGCCTAAGTGTCCATATTGTCTGAAAAGTGTCTTAGAACAACTTTAGTGAAGCTTGTTATTTGATTTAGATCTTATTTTATGTAATTTTTCTCTTAGGTTTCCTTGCAAGCCCATCAACATCTAGGAGGGAGATAGTTTTGCTTCCTTAGTGAGTTGGTGACATGACTTTCAGTGGAGAATATTTAGTTACTATAGGAGATTTGTTTTTTTTTTTATGTACCTCATGCCACCTATGAGGTATCATGATTCTATACTTCTAGCCCTGACCATGAGGTGGGATACAGGTAATTAAACCTTTCATCTTCTGACTGGGGATGTGATGACTACATTAGAGGATGTGCACTACATCCTATAGATACCTATATGAGGTGAGCATGTCCATTAATCCATTAATCTAGTGAGAGATCTTTTGCATAGATGAGAGATGATATCTGGTACTATCTAGAGATGCCTATTTTATGTTTATGCATCAGAATGCCTGTGGAGCTTTGTTGGCTACTAAACGCATGGTAACCACAACTACAGAGGATCATGATTATGAAAGTACCACTGAAATTGGTGCTGGATGGTTTAGGGGCACACTTAGGTGATGAACTAGTTCATACCATCAAAGGGATGGAGGAGTAGTAGACTATTTATGCATGGGGTCATAGCATGCTTTCCCACCTATACTATGATTTAAGTCAATTTGTGTTCATCGAGCTACATAGCATCGTGCACTGTACATTGCTACATATATGGTGTTTCAAGCATATTACATACACAAGGCCGATAGGATTTCCTATCCAAGTAGCCCTAGGTGAGCTGAGGGTCTTCGGATATCCCCTTAGATGGTTATGGTAGGAGGGAGACCTTTTATACTAGACGATCAAATTCAACCAATTGTTTAAGGATGATATATGCTAGAGACCATATAAGTGGATACCACCGTGGGAAGATCACATATATGAGCTTTATAGACATTAGATTGACCAATTTATTTAAGGTAGACATGGTTATTTGGTTAGACAGTTGTATTATTACCACATGATGAGACAATTTAGGCACATCTAGGTGCCTCTATCCTCCAAATCGACATACTGATGATCAACACAGAGTGCTACTAGTCCCGGGGACATTGGTCGTCTTATTAGGGTATATGTATATTTCAATGATTCAGATGATGAGGACCCTAATTTTCCACTAGTCTCTAAGGCCAATGATGTGGGTACCACCCTGGAATATGAGTGGTGGATTACTACTAGGCAGGCACTAGTGTTCCATCTACACCACCCTATGGGTTTTTTCAGACCTTTTCTGGGTCGCAGAGGGGTAGAGATGATGATGACATAAATGCACCCATAAATTATCATTATACTAGGCCCGATGTATTTTTTTCTTTGGATGAGGATGATGAGGAGGATGAAGATTATTAGATAGAGGATGATGATGAGGAGACATAGTCCATGAGTGAGGATGCTACTGAGATTGCAGAGGATCCAATTTCCTCTAAAAAAGTAGAGGTACCACCTATCATATTGACCAAATCACTTGCCTTAGTCAAATCAAACAATGATATGCATGAGTGCGGGAAGGCCAGTGGCAGTCGACCATCTGCACCATTAGCATAGAGAGGGGCCACCATTATATGGTCAGTGCTAGATCAGTAGATTGGAGAGTGAGGTGATGATTTGATTTGTTCCTTGTTTCTTTACACATGCATGTTTTATATATATGTGCTTTATATGATTATAATGGTTATGGATATTCTTATGGTTTCTATTTTATAGGGTCTTGAGAGTTGCATGAGGTCTACCAATAGGAACTCACAACACTAATGCCTCAATTGCATATAGAGGATGATGTACTCAAAGAGTATGTGCCCCCACCTTCTATTTGACCATATGTAGACATCTTTGAGTCCATGGAGAGGTTGGGTGTAGCACACGAGAGGGCTAGGAGTTGTGCCAAGAAAATTTAAGCTAAGCTAATAGCATTCCTATCCTCTATCTAGTCACTACTGACAACAAATTGGAGAGTGACCTATGGGAGAAGGTCTCGAGACCACAGGAGGAGCTTGTGAGGGAACAAGCAAATAGGGATCATATAGATCGAGAGAATTTCTAGGCACTTGTATGATAGGTGAGAGCATCCGGTCTTCTAGAGGGGATGCAACAGAACTCAAGCCAGTCGAATACTACTATATCATGATGACCATAGAGATCACTAGCCCCTAAGGGATCTAGAAACTTCGTAGACTGAATTAGCATTTTGTATTCAGAGATGCTTATTTACTAAAACTTTGATGATATATATATATATATATATATATATATATATATATATATATATGATCAATTTATGTTTTCATGGTCATGTGTTGAATTAAATTCCAATGTGATTTATCAAATATCCTATGTAAGAATATTGAATAAATTTCTTCATGATTTAATGCTTTATGTGATCTAATTAAACCATTTATAGTTTATGTTAGATGCTACATTGTGATTTAAAATATGCTATGTTAATTTAAACACTTCTATGATCTAACGATGCTAAATTCATATAAGGATTCAAATTAACATTTAACACATGACAATTTTGAATAGTATGGCAACTAAAGTAATTAAACAAAGAATTTGAATAATTACCCTAGCATCTATGATACACAAAATTTATTATGTATCAAAGAAGAAATAAATGTTAGATAAAATAGTAAACTATCTACTTAACCTTAACAACCTTGGTCTAACATACTATTCAAAAGAGGAAATACTAGATGTAATACTGGTGCAAATGTGCGACATTTATAGGTTCTTTTAGAGGTGTACCATCTATGTTTGTTAATGTGTAAGATCCAAATCTGTATTTTTCTTTGATAATGTAAGGTCCTAACTAGTTAGGGCTAAAATTTCTTTTCTCATTCGGGAGGGTATTGACATTTCATTTATTTTCATATAACATTAATTCACCTTGTTTGAATTCATGAGGGGTTACATTATCGTTGTAACCACATTGCATTTTTTTAGAGTAGGATTGTAGATGTTGAAGAGGATTAATATGTTCATCAAAAATTTCAAGTTGATGCAATTGTTGTTCTCTGTAAGTAGTGTCATTAATGAGCCCTTTAAGAGCAATTCTGAAGGAGGGAATTTCTGACTCCAAGAGCATTATTTCTTTAACACCATAGACCAGGTTATATGGGGTATTTTTAGTTGATGTTCTAATGCTCATGCAATAAGCCCATAATGTGTAAGTTAATTGTGTATGCAAATCTTCATTGTGTTTATTTACTATTTTTTCGTAAGAATTTTTTGATAGTTTTGTTAGTTGCTTCAGCTTGTCCATTTGATTGTGGATAGTGGGGTGTTGAAAAATGATGTTGAATATTGAATGTCTCCAAGAATTTATTCACATCATTATTTTTGAATGGAGCTCCATTATCTTAAACTAATGTGGAAGGGAGAACAAGGTGAGCAATAATATGTTCCAATATGAAATGACATATTGCATCCATTGTTGTGGAACGAAGAGGGATAGCTTCTACCCATTTCATGAACTAATAAGTTGTAGTAATGATAAATGTATGTCCAACAGAAGAGGTTGGTAATATCTTATTGGTGTAGTTAAAAGTGTTGTACCTTGCCCTAGGTCAGTATTACACCTTAGTTAAGTTTACTTAGGGACCACATAGGAGGTAGTTGGAGACTTTCCACTTTTGGTGGACTTATCATTTTATTACTTTATCACATCCACCTTTCATGGACACATCATGTGAATACCTCTCCACCTTTTGTGGGTGATCTGCCATTTGTGGTGATTATCACATTATCACTTTTCCGCTTTAGGTGGAGTGATAGGTTTTCATAGTTGTCCCATGTCATAAGATTATGACACTTGTCATAATCTTATGCCCTTCTATGTTATCACCTTAGCTATATAACCAAGGGGTCTCCTATGTACTTTTGCACATTACATTTTATTCTATTGACAAAATATAGTTTATTCTTGTCATCTTGTTTCTATCTCTCTTATGCTTGTGTTTTCTATTAGGCCTCTAGATCTTGGATGGCTACCTTCATAGCCCATTCTTACATGGTATCAGAGCTATTGGAGTGCCTTTGGATTTTCATTTTGGAGAGATTCTTGGAGGGTTCCATTTTTTTCCTTGTATTACAGGTGCATTTTGGGAGCTTGTTGCATCAGATCCAAGCTCACCATTGTTCCATAGTGTCCAAGATAGATAGATTTTCCTTTTGTTTCATCTCAGTTGGACATTGGAGGTGGTTGCCAGATCTAGGAGCTAGCTACCACTTCAGAACATTTTTAGCTGAAAAGGACATCACCATGTGTTCAAAAGGGCCAAAACCCCTAAATCAACTGCCAAATCATCCAAATTGGAGAAAGTTGTCTATCGACGAAAAAAAATTGTTGGCTGAGCCATATGGTCCCTATTAGAAACCCATGATCAGATTTGCAAACCTAAAAATTACCTTGCACAGAAGAGGAAAACAAAAAAGCAGAGATTGCATAAAAACATGCAATTTGATATATTCAAAAAGTCTAATTAATTACAAGAGAAAATTTGCTTTATAAAAGCGAAGATGCCTAAAACTAATCTTATCTTGAGCAACTAGATAGCTTGATAAGATAAATATAAGATCCTATATCTTAGGAATTAAATAAATCCCAAGTAAACTTATGCTAAGTGTAATTAATAATTAATTACACTGACACCCCCCCATAAGTGCAACTTAGGGAGAAGTAGATTATTATGCAAATATGAGTCCCAACAACAAGGCTTGATGAGGTACTCATGTACAAATGCAAAGAGAGAGAAACCCCCGTTAGAGAGATGAATTGTTGTGAGGAATCACTGGAAGAACTCTGATGAAGCAACACTGGAACCCCAAATCTGACAAGAAAGGAAAGATAGTTCTGTTTGCAAGATACCAATCAGAATCACAAATGCAATAGCAGACCCGATGCCAAGGAACACTAGAAACTCACATACTGGATCAACTCTGGAATCTGAGAAGCAACAGGAGATGAGATGATGCCATAATTTGGAAACCATGTATCTCGATGCCGATGCCAAACTGTGACTGAAACTCTTCCATGGGAAGGAGTACCAAAAATAGACTCTGGAACAATAACCACGAAAACATGGCCCTCAAACTGAGAAGAATCTGAACCAATGAGGATCAAGAAATGTAATCGCCCAACTAAAGTGTGAACCAATGAATCCGACATGTGTTAAGCAAGAAAATAAATGTGACCAAAAGAAACTATGAGACCAGATAACCCATACGAGTTGCCATCAAAACAAAATGAAATATGGGATCAAAGTGAAAAACAACACTCTAATCAAATTATTATGCATGAAACCCCCCTGAATGGAACTTTATCATAGTTCGTTTATTACAATAACCGAATGATTGTAAAAGGAGAGAATCCTAAATGTGCATAAACAGAAAATATGATGAAGTGGTACTAAAATGAAGTACAAATGTTCAATTTTCACCTTTCCAACTGCCAAAACATCCAAGTAATCTCCAAAGCACCCATCAGGACAAATCTGGAATAACAAAAAACTTGGGATAGATACAGAAAAAAGTGAATGGACAGCAAGATAGAGCTCCTCAATAACTTTCCAATGCTTCTAACGAGGTGAAAAATGGAGATCGTGGTAAAAAGTTATGAGCTCGGAAGTCCAAAAACAACATCTAACTTCAAACAGCAATAAATGAAGGAAAACAGAAAAATTCTATAAAATAAATAGCACCACTAAAAGTTGCTCGGAACCAGCGTTCCAGTGATATCTCGTTTTCCCAATTTCTATACCGTATGCCCAAGTTATAGCCAAAAGAAAAAAACTACTCTTTTAGAAAAAACTAGGGTTAGGAGGGGCAAAGAGGGCCGTACGGCCGCTGACATCATGCTGACATCACCCATTCATGAGGTTAAAATTGACGGCCGTCTGGCCGTCGTCGCAAAAAATTGCCCCCCCTCCAAAATGAAAAAAAATTTGGCCCCTGGTCCTGTGGGTGACCAGGGGCTGGCGAGTGGTGGGCTAGTGCAGGGGCAGAGCCCTTAGTTCCCATGTGGCGAGGGGCTGAGAGGTGGTGGCGGACCGTTGGAGGGAGGAGATGGTGGTGGAGCGGATGACGGCCCCGGTGGCCGCCAGTGATGGACCCTTTTTGTACTAGAGTGCCGGCCAGTCGAAACCTCAGTTTTTAATTTTTTCAATTTTCATCGTCGAAAGGTGTCTTTGGGGAGGCGTCGGCCTCGAGACAACTTATTTTCCTCCCGAATCAACTACTCAAATCGATGAAGCGAAGAGAGTTTTTAGCCAGCAACACAGTAGTGACCTCATTTCTCAAAGCTGCTCCAAAATTCCAGCTACCCGGATCTTGCAAAGCTCCAAACTTCGACCCTTGCAGTGCAATAGCGATATTAATCAAGAAATATAAGTCATTTCTGACTTTTTCCAAGCGCTATGAATCAACGGAAAACCACATTTGATCAAGACACTCCACAAATATGCTCAAGTTGAAACCTCGAGGAGGACTCTGAATGAGCTGCATAGCGAAATCCTCCAAAAAGCTAAAAGACTGCAAATCTCAAAGCTCACGATACAGTGACGAAACGCGAGTCAGATTGCAAACTAAGGAATTACAGCTACACAAAAGAGAGGAAAAGCTGGCGGAGATTGCATAAAACATGCAATTTGATATGAAAAGTCAATTAATTACAGAAAGGTACCTGGCTATAAAGAAGCAAAAGATACTCGACTTCATCTTATCTTGAGCAACTAGATGGCTCGACCAGATGATATGAATCCTATATCTTACGGGTCAATAAATCAAAGTAAACTTATGCTAAGTGTGATTAATAATTAATTACACCAACAGTCCCGCCATTATGATGTCAGTGCGATTTTTTATTTTTTTATTTTTTTTAAATTATTTATTTTTTCAAAATTTATTTTGTAAAAAATCATTGAAAAAATTCATATGTTATTTTGCAGTTTTTAATTTAGTTTGTAAAAATTTTAAATAAAAAAAATAAAAAATGTACAGTTCTGTGGATGTATAGTCCGCAGAACTATACCCTCGAGGTACAATACCTACGTGGCAAGCAGGCCCTCCTCCACCGCATACCAATCAACTGGTTAAAAAAATTGGCGTTTTAAATAAAATCTGGCGAATAAAAATACACTGAGTGGCAGAGCATCAAAATATTCACCCGGAGACTCTGGCAACCATCAGAACAAGGAATAAAAAGGAGTGAGACGGGCATCCGACTGCCAATTTTAACCTTGTGCAACTTGCGATGGCCAGGGAACCATCAAATTTAATGTTGTGAGTTGATGACATCAACACTACGTCATTCTACTTTTTAAAAAATTAGACCCCCTCTCCATTTGAGTTTGGTGTTTTGCAGTTCAACATCTAAGGCTCATATCTTGGTCATTTTGAGGCCTTTTTCGGTGCAATTTTATTTATTTGGACTAATTTTTCATGCTCTATGTGCTGGTGTAATCAGTTTTTAATTTTGGTACATGTATTTTCTAGATAATTTGATTTGTCACAGGTGTTGCTAAGTTGTCACCATTTTTGCAACTTTTGGTGCTTCGTTAAGGCTCATACAAACTCCTTTTCAGGTGCCATTTTTTTTAAAGTACATGATTTTTTATAAACTTCACAGTGGTGCTATCAGTTTGTAGTGATTATGATTAGAAATTATACTTTCAACACTTGGTCTATTTTGGAATTTGTAAAGCTAAGATCTTTGTTTGATATTTTGAGTCTATTGTAGCCTACTTAAGGCAGTTGTAAAACATTTAAAATCAGAAGCCCACTTTTCTTGGCTTGCAAGTGGCCATTGTATGCTCACTAAGTATAAAGTGCCAAATCATCTTTTTTTTTAGGGGGGATTTCTTTGATTGAGTGAATTTGGGGTTGTGTCTTGTGTGATTGTGCCTCTCTCTATCTTGTTCTCTTTCATTTTTCTGCTATGGGTTCTCCTAAGTTTCCTTTGTTAACTCCACATAATTATGCTTCTTGGAAAATTGATGCTTGGAGTAAGTTAATGGAAAAAGGGTTAACTAATTATATTGATGGAACTGTTGTTGCACCATTTGATCCTAATGTTGATCCTATTGCTTATATGGATTGGCTCACTAAAAATACTATGGCTCTTGGAAATTTAAGGAAATATGTATCAAAAGATCTCATCTTTCAAATTGAAAAGTGTAAAACAATCAAAGAGGCTTGGGAAAATTTTGGTCAAGGGTATGGCCAAGTTGATGAGATTAGAGGTTATCAACTTGATGATGATCTCACAATGTTAGATCCTAAGAATTTTGATACAATCCAAGACTATGTCACTAATGAAAATAGCTAAGATCACAACTTAAGGATTGTGGCATTGACAAGAAGGATGCAAAATTGGTCTACAATTTGTTAGGAAATCTTCCATCAGAATATGCAACATTTGTTTCTAGCTTCCAAACCCATCGCTTGACAGTGGGTAGTTCTTTCACTATGCCTTCATTTGATTTATTTACCAAAATGTTGATGCTAGAGCAAGCAAAGTTGATAAGCATGGGGGTTCTCAAGTCTTCAAAGTCCAAAGCTTTTGTGGCTAATCAAGGGAATCAAGGGACTCAAGGAAATGGTTCCAACAAGAAGTAGAAGCAATCTAAGCCAAAGAAACAACAAGATAAAGCACAATCATCCTCTCCACAACAAGTGAATTCTTCATCTCCTCCCAAGAAGGGAAATTCAAGCAAGAAGGAGAGACCAACATGTTCATATTGCAAGAAGTTTGGTGATGATGAGCATCATTGCCACAGTAAGAAAATTGATGAGTTGAAAAACATCATCAAGAAGAACAACATCAATTTTCCATCTACCTATAAGAAGGATTCATCTCCTTTCACTTCCTCACAATCAAAAGGAAAAGGGAAAGCATTTGTGGCTACTTCAAGTTCTTCACAACAATGGATACTTGACTCAGGTGCCACTCATCATATGGGTTCTACAAGGGAGCAGTTTTCTTCTTTGGATCCATCTAAGGTACTTGTATGTGCAAGATCATCATGGAAAAAAGGGCCCTTAAGTGGCAAAAAATTCAAAAAAATCAGAGTTAGGCAACTTGACATAAAAATTTGAATAAGTTATCTATATTATTTCAAAAATATGTAAGAATAGAATCTGTTAAAATTGAATTTAGTTTCTAAACTACTAGGTTTGTTTAAATATATATATATTGTGAAAATTTGAAATTTCAATGCAGTAGTACTTAAATTTCAAGGGAAAAAATAAGAAGTAGGTGTCTGTCTGACCACCCTAACCACAATAAAATGATAATATTTTTTAATAAGATTTTAGATATAAGTAGAGGACTCATGTCTCGATGTGATGCATATTTTTTTGTAATTTTTTTCCAAGTAAATAATCAATTATATATTTTTATTACAAATTTTAAAAAATATTAAAACTCGTATGTCGACCACCTTAGCTTGGTCAAAACTTATGAAATTCATTTTTCTTTTTAATCCTATAGAATATGAAGCATAGAATGTGACACATGTTTTGGATTAAAAAATGTGATACCATTTAAAATATATAGATGTTTTTCAGTCAACCTATCAATCAGGACTTTAGTCATAATTCAAATAGAAAATGAATAATAAGTACTTATGAAATTCAAAATAAATCATAATTTATATTGGTGGAAAGCTAAGAATCTCTTTTAAAATCCATTTTCGTTTCATCAATTTTGGGTTAAAAAAAAGTCATCAGCCACATACTCATCATATTGCCACTTTTTGGCCCATCATGATCCTGCACATACCCGTACCTCACATCTTGATAGGAGATGATACTCAAGTGGAAGTTGAAGGTGAAGGTGAAGGTTGACATGGATAATGCAACATTTGAGAATGTTCTCTATGTTCCTATCTTGAGTGCCAATCTTCTTTCAATCTACCAAATCACTCACTTTGGAGATGGCAAGATAGTTAAGTTTCTACCAGATTCAGTTGTGGTCAAAGGACTTAAGGATGATGCCTTGGTTGCAGTGGGACAAGCCAATTCTTAGATGTTGTTGGTGTAATTAAAAGTGTTGTACCTTTTCCTAGGTCAGTATTACACCTTAGTTAAGTTTACTTAGGGACCACATAGGAGGTTGTTGGAGAATTTCCACTTTTGGTGGACTTATCATGTTATTACTTTATCACATCCACCTTTTGTGGACACATCATGTGATTAACTCTCCACCTTTTGTGGGTGATCCATCATTTGTGATGATTATCACATTATCACTTTTCCACTTTAGGTGGAGTGATAGGTTTTCATAGTTGTGTCATGTCATAAGATTACGACACTTGTCATAATCTTATGCCCTTCTATGTTCTCACCTTGGCTATATAACCAAGGGGTCTCCTATGTACTTTTGCACATTACATTTTATTCTATTGATAGAATATAGTTTATTTTTGTCATCTTGTTTCTATCTCTCTTATGCTTGTGCTTTCTATTAGGCCTCTAGATCTTGGGTGGCTACCTTCATATCAAATTCTTACATATCTTCCCAATAAGGTCCAAACCCCAAACCAAAAATAGCCAAATAGGAACTTGAGCATGAATTCTCGAGGTAGAGGCATGAATCAAAATTTTGTGTTCTTGACATTTATGACATTTCTCACATACCTAAAACAATCTTGTTCCATGTGTCTCCAATAATTTCATATATGCACTAATTTTTGAACTAAGGATCTGACTCTAAAATTCCCTCCACAAGCACCTACAAGAGCTTCTTGAAGTGCTATGGCGATTTTAGATTGTCTAAGACACGGAAGTAAGAGGCCATTAAATGATATTTTATATAGAACATCTACGAGGATTATGTATTTGGATTCTAGCTTTGACATATGAGCTTGAAGATTCTTAGTTGTGGGCTCAGTAAAGCTACCATCATTCAAATAACTGAATATCGTTGTATACAATTTGTTAGAACTATCAGTATCATTTGATAACACCTCTTTGCTATCATCGTCTATTGATGGTTTAGGGATCATTTTAAATTTAAATGTAAAGTTGTCTAGAGGATCGTTAGGAGATAGAAGGGAAGGAGTGCTTTACATTGCATCTACATGTTGATTTTCCTTTCGTGGGGTGTTGTCTACCATATATGATTTAAAATTATTTGATAGTATCATTGTAAGATCTCTATATTGGAAAAGTTTATCATGCTTCACTTGATACGAATCATTTATTTTTTTAATAAGAGAGAATCCTAAAATATAGATGTGTTTGACCTTTAATGCTAACGCGACATGTATACTAGCTATTAAAGTCTCATACTCTACAATATTATTCGTACATAGGAAATTTAAACGGAAAGATAATGGAATAGGCTTACCTGAAGGAGGGATTAATATAACTCCTGCTCTGAAGCCCATATTATAGTTAGAACCATCAAAGTACAATTTCCATGTTTCCTTGTCTTTTTTGAATAGCCAACATATTCTCATCTAGAAATGAGTCTATATTAGGTAATTTCAGGGGAGAAGGAGCATCAGCTAAGTGGTAAGTCAAGGCTTGTATTTTAATAACTTTTTGTGAGACAAACTTAAGTTCAAACTTAGTTAACATAACCCACTTAGCTAGATTTTGTGATAAATCCGTCTTACTAAAAAGATGTTTTAAGGGATAAAACTTTGCCATCAATTTTGGTGTTTAGTAAAGAATGTCTTAGTTTACTAGTATCAAACACAAGAGCCAAACATTTTTTCTCTATCATTGTGTAATGAGTTTCATAATCAATCAATGTTTGACTGATGTAATTGATAGGATGTTCTTTACTAATATCATCTTGTTGAGCTAACAATTCTATAAGAGAATGGGTCAACACTAAAATGTAAAGGATGAATGGTTTGTATTGCATAGAGGGTTGCAAAATAAGTGGAATAACAAGATAATCTTTCAAAATATCAAAGGATTTTTTGCAATCCTCATTCCAGTTAAATTAAAAATATTTCATAAGGAGTTTTGTGAATGGTAATGTTTGATCCACTAAGGAAGCTACAAAATAATGGATAGCCTGAATTCTTCCTTGTAATGTACATAATTGAGAGATGTTTTTAGTAGGTGGCATGTTGATAATAGCATCAATATTCTTCGTGTCCACCTCAATGCCCCTATGAGATACGATAAAACCTAAAAAAATTCTATTATCTATGCCAAAGACACACTTTTTTGGATTCAATCGCATGTTGTATTTATGTATTCACTCAAATATTTTATGAAAAGCATTAACATGGTCTTGTTGAGTTAAATATTTGGCTACAATGTCATCAACATAATCTTCCAAGATCTTATGTATGTAATAATGAAATATTAATGTCATTTCTCATTGATATGTTGTGCCTATGTTTTTCAATCAAAAAGGCATGGCCATCCAACATAATGTTCCCCAAGTGGTGGTAAAAGAAGTTTTGTATTGATCTTGAGGGTTGATAAAGATTTGGTTATATCCAAAAAATCCATCCATGAATGATAACAAAGCATGTTCGGTAGTCAAGTCTACTATCATGTCGATATTAGGAAGGGGAAAGTCATCTTTTAAATCTGCTTTATTCAAATATCTGATGTCCATACACATCCTAATATGATTATCAAGTTTCACAACTGCAACAATATTCGAGATCAATGGAGAATAATCAATAGGCCGAATAATCAGTTTTAACCAGTAATGCTATCTTAAGATTCATCTTTTGTATTTTATCTCACATCAGTTTAGCATATTCTGCAAGGACTGTGTTATATGTTACAATCTTAGCATCAATTCCTGGCATGTTTGACTATGTAATGAAGTAAAATTGCATGATTCTCTTACTCATCTTCATCAAGGCACTTCGATACCTGAATTACTTTCTCTTTATTATTGATATCCACTGGTATGTTGATTGTATCTCCCAAAGGAAGTGCTTTTGGTTTTTCTATCTTAGAATTATATTCCTCTTTGGAAACAAAGATTTTTGGTGTTTGAATGCTATATGCTCCTTCTAGGGTTTTCAACCTAAAAGGAGATAAGATTGGAGCCAAAATGTAGTATTTACACTCAAAGAGGGATATGATATAGATGCAATATGCCTAAATGAAGTAAAATAAATGCAAAGAACTAAAAAATACTATTGATTATGTATGCAAAACTAAGAAATATGAAGTGTTTGAAAACATAGTGTTGTATGCAAATATGAACTAGAAACATGCACAAATGAAAAAAAAATTGAATGAGATTAAGTACACTTGGAGATGAAATGATGAAGCTGGAAGGTTCTAGAATGTCTCAAAAAAATTTATCACTATTGATGGCCATTGGGACTCATTCGCCACTGATGGCGAATCAGTCCAGGTTTAGTAAACTTTGTTGAAACTGGTTTTTGAGTGTCAGGAACTTAAATCTGAAGAAAACAACTTTCCTAGCCTGGCAGTGGGACTCATTCACCACTAATGGAGAATTAGTGCACCAACATAAATCTACAAATTTAGAAGTCAACTATGTGGGTCCATATCTGCACTTGTCTTCTTGTCGGGTTGACAGAATCAAATCTATAGAGAACATGATGAATGTTGTCTCGAAGCTTCAATTTGGTCATTGTTGACTTGAACAAATTTGATGGCTTGTTGACCACTTTTCAACACCTATTTTGTTGAAAAATCTTCCTGCAAGACCTGCAAACACACATGCAAAGACGGTAAAATGGTTAAGGGTTAGAGTATAGGTATTTTTCTTGGTCAACTCCCACTTTGGTAATCAAACCCTTGATAAAGAAATGAAATGAAAAAAAAAGGAATTCTGAATAAACAACATGAAAGTGTCCTAAAATCACCAAACCTTTATTGCTAAAGTTTGAAGATATGTTAATGGCTGCTCCAACATGCATGATTCAGTGATGCTATGTTGCTCAAATGCTTGAATGAGATGATTGAATGGATGAATGAATGCTTGAATGAAATAGGTGCTAAAATGGATAGAAAACACTTATTTATACACACTTATGCCCTAATTACTCAAAAATACATCACAGGATGACATAAGGTTTTAATGAATAAAAACCTGAAAGAATTTTGAATTTATTTTGATTTTGTGCTAAGAAGGACTCATTCGCCACCCATGGAAAATGGGTTCCACTCAAGGAATGCAAGTGGGTGTCAGGAATTAAGTCATGTTTAATGTTTTTTGTCGAGTTTGTATTAAAAAAACACTTAATTAAGGCCTATAAGTGCATAAAGGGTCCAAATAAAGCATAAGAAAGGTGTAATTAGTGGTGAAAAGCCTAGAAAAGCATGAAAGTTTTCTACAAGACTTCACAAAACTTTAGAATAAGACTTGGTCAGTGATAAACAACAAATATTTAGATGAATTATGATAACAAGAGTCTAGAAAAGTGTAGAAATGTGTTACAACACTTCACAACACCTTCACAAGACATCATGAAGTCTTAATAATTTGAATATTCAAGACCTAATGTGAATGCATAAGTTACATTACAACATTAAATCATAGTGAAATCAGGCCAAATAAGCACAAGGGAGGACAAAACAAGAAAAAGTAAAAGGGTTACTTTTTCCATGTCCGTAGTTAGCCCCCACTTTAGTGAGAGGATGAACTTGCTTCAAACCCACACTAAAGTAGAGCAATGCATCTCAGGGGTAGTTCAGATGTACAAATTCTTGATAATATGGAACAACAATGATCAAGAGGGATGGATGAAGATCCCATGGAAAATAAATCAAAAGCACAAAGGAACACATGTGAAAGTGACAAGGAAAGATTCGATCATTTATCCAACTCATTGTGGATTAGATCTAGGTTGTTTGATTAAATCAAGAAATGTGTACTCATTCTAGGGCTACAGAACTCATGGCTTTCTGCTGGGTGAGAAAGTCCAAGTATACTCACTTTGGGGCCATGGAACTTCTAGTTGTTCGTGGGGTGAGAAATTGACAAAGTGGCTATGGTGAAAATTTGTGCCTCAGAATGGTCTTTCTTGCTCAAACACACTAAAGTTATGCCTCCTGATAACTTTAATAAGGTACCATAAAGAAAAATTACAGTTCATGCTTCATGAGACAAGAAAACCTTCATATTCTTAGTACTCATGAACAAATGCAATGGTTCCACAAGCATGTGAGTTGTGTTATGCAAGGTGGCCATGTAAATGTAGAATGCAAAGGAATTTTCAAATGAGTCTAGCTACATTCATGCAAGGTCTTAACTTAGGGAACATTGTGTCTAATGTCTCCTAGAGAGAACCGATCAAAGAATAGAATATTTGCAAATTAGGGGATGTAGTGTGTTGCATCAAGCCACTAAGAGGAATGTAATATGCTAAGATAGATCATGCTTATGAAGTAAATCGCACCCAATATCATCCACAAAGTGACAATTTATGCATCTTATAAACTAACAAGGCTACACGAAGAACCAAGAAAAAGAAAAATGAATAATGAATAATGCCAATGTATGCCCCCATTTGAAAGGAATTTCT
Organism: Sequoia sempervirens; assembly: GCA_007258455.2. Lineage (NCBI taxonomy): Eukaryota > Viridiplantae > Streptophyta > Pinopsida > Cupressales > Cupressaceae > Sequoia > Sequoia sempervirens. Next base: position 407,509,611 of record VDFB02271358.1, on the reverse strand, counting down.
ACACACCATTATGTGAGAAATTAATTTAAAGTAGCAAATGAAAAATGAAAAAAGAAACAAGACATGAGAACCAACTTGTAAAGCCCCTACGCCAAGTCATATGTTTTTGAGTAAGGCTTCATCATGTTAATGAAAGGAAACTAAATAAAGAGGGGTTAAACACATAAGGGATCTATGGATTTTGGGCGAGTATGTTCATTGCTATAATGTTGTTATTAAAGATTCCCCAAATACACATAGAACTAGAAGAATGACACAAAGAGAGTGAAAACAAAAGAAAAGAAAAATCTGTTTTGGGTCAACATGGAGGAGACACTGTGGTCTCAACACTTTGCATCATCCCAAAAATGAAAAAATAAGAAAAAAGAAAAAAAAGAGGCAAAAGAAAAGGAAAACATTTTGGGTCAACATGAAGGAGACATTCCAGTCTTAATGACTTGCATCATCCCCAAAAGGAAAACACAACAAAAAAATGAAAAAAGAAAAGATTAAGGATCAATTGGGTCAACATGGAAGAGACATAGGGCATCTCAATGCTTTGCATCATCCCCAAAAGGAAAAAAAACAAACATAAGTGAAAAAAGAAAAGACCTTTTGGGTCAACATGAAAGAGACATAGAGCATATATATGCTTTGCATCATCCACAAAAGGAAAACACAAAAAAAAGGCGAAAGGAAAAAACAATATACAAAAAAGAGAAGAATGGAGGTACAAATAGAGGAAGTGCACAAAGAGAGGGAGAACATCAAACGTCATGCTATGGGGATACACGATATGCACATAAAATAAAAAGAAGAGAAAATAAAAAAGACTAGTAAGGCAAATGCAAGTCAACCAATGAGCAAGTCATCTACATCCCAATCATGTTTAGTGTATTGTGAGGGCAACTGACTATCCAAAGGGGAATTGCAAGTGCCAAACTAGGGGAAGTACCAGGTTCTTAACTTGGTGTAGGATATTTATTATTTAGGCTAATGGATGAGGAAAATACAAAATTCAAATCATTATGCACCTCTTCATCTATTTTAGAGATCTCCTCATCGTCATCATCATCTAGGTTAATCACGATGGGAGGGCGGATGGTAATTTCTAATGAAGGGTATATTAGAAGTTGTGGATGTTTTATTATATCATTTTGTTGTGATTTAGGAGGAGGGTCGTTAGTTATTGCTTCTGTCAAAGGTGGCGGTTGATTTTCTTTGTTTACTTTAGTTTGTAATTGACGAGCAAGGAGACGATGTCAATGTCAATGCTCCCTAGCACCTCGGTTTTGTTTGATTCTATTTTGAAGTTGTGTAGGTGTAAGAGATGGTTGATCCACCATAACATCCTTTTCTTCTTGAGGAGGAGGAAAAAAAGGAATTGAAGGAGATGGTTCAATCACTTTCTCTTTTTCTTTATAAACTTGTTTTATGTGAGGGGGCATGTTGGGATTGGTTTCATTATCTCGTGGGTGTTTAGACGAGGAAGGTGAAGTTTTTATCATTGGTTGCTCTAAAGTTAGTGGATTAGGTTCAGGTTGAAGCATTTTCTCATCGAGGATGGGGGTGTTGGAAGTAGATAGGGAGGGATTGCAGAGGGACAATTCGACAATTTTCTTTTCTTTAAACTTTTGATAAGCAATGAAAAAGAAATCTTTGCCAGGTGTTATGGGTTCCATGGGCTCTGGACAAAAGGATTCTAAGGAGAAGTTTCCTTTAGAAGCAAAAGGGTTGAATATTCTATGGTGAACAGTGAATATTTCATTGTCATGCAGAAAATTCAAACATTTGTGTATGACTGAAGGGACAACTTTCATCGAGTGAAGCCACGAATAGCCTAGCAGTAGACAAAACTGATCCAATTGTGGAATGATGGAAAATTTTACATCGACTATCATAGGTCCTATCTATAATGGAAGGATGATCGATCCTATCATAGGGCATGCAAAACCATTATGTGTTTTGATCCATGCACATGGTTTGTCATAAATATCTTGATAAAGATCATGTAATACCAAAAATTCCTCAGTGATCAAATTCTCACCACAGGCAGGATCTATGAGTATCCCATTAGTGGGTTGATCATAAATATGACTGGCTATGTAAAGAGGACCATCAGGAAGATTTGGAAGAATATCGGTAGAAGAGAAAGTAATACAAATATTTTTCTTAGTTGGGCCCTTATGAGGGATAACATCTATTGCTCCTACCAATTCATGCATAGCATTAGTAGAATGTTGAATAGGATCAGGATGTTCAACAGTTTTATGAACAATCATCACATCATTGTTTTGAGTTTCACTAGCTTTGAAAAATGACATGGTATGTTTGGGCATCAGATTGGTAAAAAAATTTAAATTTTGATTGGGTGGGGCAATAGACAGATTGCCTTTAACATTGAAATTTTAAATGGATAGATGGCTAGAATCAAGGAGGTCTTGCATGATGTGTTTAAGACACACTATTTTGTGTTATGTCCATTTTGTCTATGATAATGGCAATAAGCATTGGGTTGAAAGTTTGGAGGCAAAGGTTTTGTTGCATCAAATGGTTTAATAGTAGGTAAAGTAATCATCTATTTTTGTAGTAGTTGATTCATTATGTTATGTAAAGTATCAAGTGAGGGGGTAAATTGGCTCTTCGGGTCCCAATAGGTAAAGGGCACTGCTGCTTTAACAATAGCCACTTGATTATGAATGGGTTGAATTGGTTGTGGGGGAGGGGGATTGAGCTGTAAGAATCCTTTTCATTGTTTTGTTAAAAATTCTCAGCTCAGCTAGAAGTGGATTTTGTGTCACGACTAGTAACCGAGTTGTGATAATCACAAAGAGTTGTGAACAAATACATGAAAGAAGGAAATTTCATCATGGTCAATTTAACCTGAATATGTGAGTATGAAAGTTTTTGATAAACATATTTTGGAGTTGTGAATCAAGAACCTTGACATCTACTTGAGCATACAATGACTGATAGCGTGAAATGAAATTAGTTACTTTTTCATCCACATTTTGTTTACACCTCATTAAATCAACCATTGTCTTTTTGAGAGTCATATGAACATGGAAATGACTTATAAAGGCATCAAAAAATTCATTAAATGATCGGATTGAATGATTGGGTAAGGAGGAAAACCACTCAAAGGAAGTATCCTTTAAAGTCCTAGCGAACAATTTCGCCAATAGTTTATCGTCAATTAAAAAATCACTGCATAAGGTTGTATAGGAATTGACATGATTAGTAGGGTCTCCTTTTCATTGTACTTCTAAAACCTAGGAATCTCAATTCCTTGTGGCATCGGTGTTCTTAGGATCTCCAAAGATAATGGACTACTACAGACATAATATGTTTGTGGGGTGGTTTCGTTTTGGTTTATGGTGGATATTTATTGTTGCATGGAAGAAACAGTGTGAAAGAGTTGTGTTATGAGAGGGTCAATGCAAGTAGTATGAGGTGGAAGAAAGAATGGTGATGGAGTGTAGGTAGTGTTAGTAGAAGTGAAGGGGAAACTAATAGGGGTGAAGGTGGTGGAGGATGGAATGTTCGATACCACAAAAGAACTAAGAATGCTAGTTGGAATAGCCAAAGAAGGAGTCACATGACTAACCTTTTGCATGGTTGTTATAACTTGAGGAGTGGTATAGGTGGGAATGGATGCTATGGTTGAAGGAGGAGGAATGTGAGATCCACCTTGGCTAACCATAGTGTTTGTTGGTTGAGATGTGTTAGAGGTGGAAGAAGCATGTTTTTGATCTATCTCAACAGTTTGTTTCATGAAATATAAGCCCTCATCACTTTCAAGAATTCGATGGATGTTGTCTATAGCAGGAATTGTAGTGGTGGAAATGTTCTAAATCCTCATGAATGTTAATGACTTTGTTTTGTGAAATGGACTTAATTTGTGTGTTGACATGCATTGTAAGTGAAGGTAAAGGTGTACTAGTGGTAGTATCCATTCCTAATGCACCATTATCCACACCAGGAGTAGGAGCTCGAGACAACCCAAGTTCCACAACAAGTGTGTTATCGCGGGATGCCATGAGTTGGTAACTTCTTCTCACTAAAGTATTATCAATAGGGCACCAAACACTCATAAAAGTACCACAAGATGTGGGGTGGATGAAAATGAAATGCAACCTAGGAATAATAAAATGCAAATAACAAAAAAATTGTAAACTGAATTAGGTATGCAATACCAGAAAACAAAAAAGTAGAAATTACTATGAAAATAACAGAAAGTGTTGTGCAAAAAGTGCAACTGGATTGATTTGCCTAGGGTGGAAAATGAGTCCAAGTGTGAATTTTTTTTGGTATTTTTCAAAAAATTTAAAGTGATTTTGATGCTTTTCAGATGCAAAACAATGCAAAACAATGAAAAACCTAATGCAATGTTAATGAAATCTATTTCTAGGATGCAAATGAACTGAAAATCAGAAATAAGAAATGTTCTAAAGTCAAGTTCACCAAAATGGACACAAAAATTTTGGGTGTCTGAATCCTATATGCTCCTTCTAGGGTTTTTCACCTAAAAGGAGATAAGATTGGAGCCAAAATGTAGTGTTTACACTCAAAGAGGGATATGATATAGATGCAATATGCCTAAATGAAGTAAACTAAATACAAAGACCTAAAAAATACTATTGATTATTTATGCAAAACTAAGAAATATGAAGTGTTTGAAAATAGTGTTGTATGCGAACAAGAACTAGAAACATGCACAAATGAAAACCAAATTGAATGACATTGAATGGAGTGTACCTAGAGATGAAATGATGATGCTAGAAGGTTTTGGAATTTCTCATAAATCACTATTGATGGCCATTGGGACTCATTTTCCATTGATGGTGAATCAATCTAGGTTCTGGTAAAATTTGTTGAAACTAGTTTCTAAGTGTCTGGAACTAAAATATAAAGAAATCATCTTTTCCAGCCTAGTAGTGGGACTCATTTTCCACTGATGGTGAATCAATCCACCTACAAAAATCTACAAATTCAGAAGTTAACTCTGTGGGTCCAGTCTACACTTGTCTTCTTGTTGGGTTGATGAAATCAAATCTATAGAAAATAGGTTGAATGTTGTCTACAAGCTTGAATTAGGTCTTTGTTGACTTAAATAGATTTGATGACTTGTTGACCACTTTTCAACACCTATTTCTTTGACAAAACTACCTACAAGACTTGCAAACACACATGCAAAGAGGGGGAAATGGTTAAGGGTTAGAGTATAGGGATTTGCCTTGGTCAAATCCCACTTTGGTAATCAAACCCTTGATAAAGAAATGAAATGAAAAGAAGAAAGAAATGATGAATAAACAACATGAAATTTTTCTAAACTCACTAAACCTTTACTGCTAAAGTCTGAAGATATGTCAATCACTGCTCCAAGATGCTTCATTCAATGATGCTACGTTGCTCAAATGCTTGAATGAAATGATTGAATGGATGAATGAATGCTTGAATGAATTAAAGGTGTTAAAATGGATAGAAAAACACTTATGCCCTAATTACTTGAAAATTCAACATCATAGGCCGACATAAGGTCTTAATGAATAAAAAACTGAAAGAATTTTGAATTTATTTTCAATTTTGTGCCAAGAGGGACTCATTCACCACCCATGGCGAATGAGTCCCACTCAAGTCATGCAAGTGGGTGTCAAGAATTAAGTCATCTTTAATGTTGTTTGTTGGGTTTGTATTAAAAAAAACACTTAATTAAGGCCTATAAGTGCATAAAGGGGCCAAATAAAGCATAAGAAAGGTGTAATTAGTTGTGACAAGCCTAGAAAAGTGTGAAAGTTTGTTACAAGACTTTATAACACTTTAAAATAAGACTTGGTAAGTGATAAAAAGGGAATATTTAGATGAATTATGATAAGAAGAGTCTAGAAAAGTGTAGAAATATGTTACAACATGTTGATGGTGTTTTTATGCACTTTTCAACATAGGAAGTGCGTAGGTGCACTACCTCTCTTGAAAGACAAGATTCCACAATCGGATTGCAGAACACTATCCCAAGGTCTCTAATGTCAGGTCTTGACAGTGCTTGGAATATCTTAGTTGTTTGATGTGACTTGCTAGAATCACAAGGTAGTCTTATGGATGGGTTGCACAGCATGGAAGTTGGATTTTGAAGTGGAGTTCTTAAGATGGAAAGTTGTTATGCATTGGCTGTATGTTCAAATAGCAGTATTGGACTCCATTTTGTTGTTGGATTTGGCTTTACAATGTGCAATGAACCTTAGCATAGATCAATTATTAAAAAAAAAGGAAAGAAGGCAAAGAAGAGGGAAAGTTCCTAAGTCTGCAACTAACTATGAATAGTGACAATGGAGTTCCCACAATGGACAACTTCTCGAAACAATATCCCAGTTAACCAGAGATTTCACAGTATCGTGGAAATTGTGCTATCTTCTAAGGTCTGCAGATACTTTGTCTTTCATTCACCATGTACATGCATGAATCAAAGATAAATGTTTTGGAGCAGCATTGAATTCAAGTCCAAGCTAACTTTACATAGCTATCTACCATTAGAAAACAACAAAAAGTATGGATAAAGAAGTCATAAACATGGTAGGAATTTTCTTAATCATAGAACAACATTCCTAAAATCTATCCAAAGCAAGAGAATAGTTAACTAAAATAGCAGTGGAACCTAAGTTAAACATCTAACATTGGAGATTGAATCAAGTAACATGGGAGAAACTAAGAAAATACACCAAGTCAATGCATTTTCCTTATAAATTTTTGTAGCATGTCTTTACAACAATTCAACTCTCCCTTTGCAAATGAGAGGGGAGCCCTATTTATAGTACCCAAAAGATTCAATGAATGGCCAAGATTAATTCTTATTGTGTGGCCAAGATTCATTACAAAATACGGTTTCACCTACCCCCAATATATCACAATTTAAAATTACATTTTTTCTCTTCCCTATTTCGTCCTCTTGCTAATGGCACTGTAGCTCTTTTTCTCCTTTAGCCAATTGCTATTTCACTGTAGCTACTCTTCAAGAAGTTCTTCATCTTTGACAGGGTTGTCCTCCTACCCCTTAGAAGCTGTGTATGAACTTGAGGATGGCTGCCTGGAGCTTGTCTATTTCGATGATTTCATATTGCAGCACCTGGTAGCTCCACTCCTTTGCATTATCCTAGAGGCTTTTCAGTTCCTCATCATACTTTGAGCCTTGGTCTCTAAACAACTCCGACTGATCAAAGACGCGGGCAACAAAACTCAGGAACTCCGTTGTGATTTCACTAGCCATCATGTCCTTTATCTTCTCCTGGAAGTAGGGTTTTATCTTTTCTGAATCCATTTGTATAGTGGGCATGTCGTAGTCCATCATCAGTTTAAGGTATCAAGAACATTTTTCCCTAATTTCTTTGATCCATTCAATGTCTAGATCCACCTTGCTCATGATTTGCTCCAACCTCTCCTTCTGGTTGTCAAAGTCTTGGTGCCACACATCCATTAGCCAGTGATCTTCTTTCTTAAATGAAAGATTCTTCTCCCACGTGGCTTCATGAAATTGAAGGATAGCCTTGATCCTTGGAAAGGTGGAGTCGTAGGTCATGGGGAAATTGGTGCAGAGCTTCCTTGTGCTCTCCAGAGACTGCATTAGGTCCAAGAACTTGTTGGTTGTTCACACAACCCGACTAATTCCCATGTTTCCAATGTATGAGACTTGTCAGAACCAGTCCTCTGTGGTCTTCTCCAAGTTCTTTCTTCTTTCCATCTTATCGATCTGCTCTTTGGAAAGAAGCTGAGGTGTGGCTGTGGATGTGGTAGGCAGATCATCTACTAAAGACCATTGTTGTATGTAATATGTTAAGGCCACAACCTATGCCTTGAGCTCATCCCTCAAGATCTTATCCTATTTTATTAGATGCACCACTGTAGCCACTGACTCCTCAAGGTGCGCAAACTTCTTCTCTCTGGTGGTGGTTCCCAAGTTGATGGTGGAGATGTTATAACTCACCCCAGTTTGGCCAAATGTAGGCATTGCTATTTGGGCTGCTCGAGACCCAGAAGCATCCATTGTTACCTTGGATCATACTTTGGGCTCGAGCCAAGATGGCCTCCAACCTTGCCCTTGGGTCCTTCAGCACAAGGGTTTTTCTTTCAAGTTGCCTCTCCAACCGCTTGGGCACAACAAATTTCCCTTTGGGTGAATCATGGTCACCTTCACCTTTCTCAGTCAAGGCCAAGATTTCCACTCATTTTCCCTTTGGGGATTTTCCTTTCTCCTTGGCAGCATCTTCCTCCTCCTAATCAAAGTCATGGAGGAATACAAGGCATTTGATAGGAATCCTGGTAGATGGTTTCTGAATGGGACTTTTTTTTTGTTGCTATTTTTTCTTCCTTCTTTTCCTCAATACACTCAGCCTCAAGGCTTCTGACAACACATGTTTCACCCTCAGTTAAATCCTTTTGCTGCTATTCTTTTGGTGGCTGCCCCTCTTCATCATATGGTGACCCCTCTGCCTCTACCCCAATATCTTTTAGCTGTTGTACCATTTCCTCCTCAAGGTCATCATCAAAGGTTTGTATAATTTGCTTAGCACTGGAGTTGTCTTCCTCGTCCCCACTCTCGGAAGAGCCCATCTCCTCCTCCTCATAAGCCACTATGTCGATGGTTTAATGCTCATACTTCAGGTGCTCATGGTACTCATCATCCTCCTCCTTGACAGACTTTGAGGCCTCCTACTCTTGTTCCTCCCACTCCTTAGAGATTAGCATGGTGACCTCCATAGTCAGTGGCCCTGTCGGTGGTTGTGAAGGTTGAGCAGTAACAAGGACTTGCACAAGGGCTGCTTGGAGAGTCAGATCAATTAAGATCTGGGAGAGCTCAGGGGGGAGGTTCTGCATGTGCCTTGAAAGAGCCTCGGGCATAGTGGCAGTGGGAATAGGCACTGTTATTGTTGCCAGAGGGAGTGATGTGATTGGTGACATAGTAGAAGAGGAAGGGGCAGAAGTCATGGTGGAAGAGGAGTCAATAACTATCACAGACTCGGCCAGAGGTGAAGGGGCAAGATGGAAAAAAATGTCCACTCTCGGCGGGGATGCAACGACCATAGCCAGGGAGGTGGGTGGTGCAACAGGAGGGGAAGAGAGAGCCAAGAGAGGCTCCAATTGACCCGTACTCTTTGCTTCCTTCTCTTGGGTTGAAGGTTGTTCTGCAGTACTCCCTACCTATTTGAGCCTTTTGGGAGGTGAGCTTCATGTTTCTTTCTTTGTATAGGCCTTGGGGTTTGGAGACTACTCGGTTTCTATTCCTTTTCTTTTCTTGGACTAGGTGACTGGAGGAGACTTGGAGGTCCCGCCAGTTGAAGTGGTGGCAACAACATCCTCTGTGGCACATGGCTCACTTTTGAGCCCTTCATAAGTCAAGACTACTCCTTATCACTTTAAATGAGCCACCTACCCATTGATCCACTCCTTGATGCGAGCCAAGATTGGTTGGGTTATGGTATCTAGGTCATCGACCTCCTATTCATCCCAGTCAATTGATGGTATTGGCAGATTGCGACTGCGGGGTACCTGGGATGCATGATGGTGGCCTCATCTTCCTTGACTTGGTCTAGTATAGGGAATGGCTACACCCTTCTTACGAACTATACGGTCATTCACATGTAGTGCCTTGCGCACACTTCCTTATCATCCTAGCAGTCGGCCCATAAATCCTCAATGTGGTGAAGATGGGCATATGCTGGCCCCAACGCTTTCCTGACATGGCCATGTGGGTCCATCCATAGGCGAGCAGTGTGTAGGTAGAGTTGTAATCCTTTAGCTCTTTCTCAGAGTTACTAGCGCATTGGGAAGTTTGCAGTCGGTACATGCCCTGGCCAAGGGTCATGGGATAGGAGATTTTCGCTATATGTTTGCTGCTGAAGATTGCCTACAGGTGTTGGAGTTGCCAAGAAAGCTCCAGGAGGATGATTCGGTCGTTGGGGTATTAGGGCAGCCTATTTGGCCTTTCAGTGAAGCCCCAGGCACGGATGTACGTAAAATTTGGGTATTGGATGTAGAGAAAGGCACACTATTTCAAAAGTTCCCTAGCACTATGGGAGACCCTCCTCTCGAAGTCCCTAACAATCAGCCTGATAATGTGGCCAATGAAGGCGTTGTTTACTCTGCAGTAATCCCTTTTGAAGTTCTAGTACTGATGTTGTGGATATCTATCATAGGCTTTGAGTCCTCGCTTCTGCTCCTGATCGGGTGCCACAAACAACCAGCTGTACTATCTCTGATCTGCCAAGGAATAGACAAGATAGGAAGTCATATAAAATTTGCAGCTCTTCTTTATGTTGATAAACTGCTCATGGAAGCAATTGCTTATGATTCCTCCCTAGTAGAACAAAGCCTTTGTTGTGACATCCTCGTTTCCATGTAGGATCTGCTCAATGAAGTATGCCATCCATTCCTGAAAGTAGGCGGCCGCAGGAAGGCCCATAATCCTACTCAACATGGTCACCAGGTCACGGTAATCTTCGTGGAAATCACTGCGAAAGTGTTCTTGAGGAACTTTCGTAGTGCTACCACATCTTTCCTTGAGCCAATGTAGATTTATTGACTTCTTACAGCCACCCGGATTATCATCCCATGCCACCTGGCATTCTTCTAAGGTGGGGACCTCCATCTGTTGGAATGTAGGAATATGGAAGGTCTTTGTGATCCCCTCAGGTGACATATCAACAAGATTGTTGCCCTATTTATCAACGATTGTCCTTGTGTCAATCTGATATGCTTCCTGATAAGCTATGACCAATTCGGGGGCCGCGAGAGATGAAGGGAATCCAGCAACCTTAGCTATTCCACTCTATCTTATCAATCTTGCATTCTTTGTTTTCGGGTTGACCCTGACCCTTTGCATGAATTCATCGATGTCAACTTGGCCTATGTTGGTGTCAGTGATCTCCTTCTAATCTGTGGTGACTTTTGAGTGGAGAGGCTCACCTTGGAATTGGTACTTCATCTGGTCCTTGTCTTCTTTCCCTCGAGGGGTCCTTCCTGACTTCTTCCCCTTGTCCTTTTCAGTGGATGCCCCTGAAGGTCCTACACCCAATTCCATATATTCTGCAAGTAAGGGCAAATTCGGCACAATGGATCACAAAAGCATTCATGTTAGCCAATACCTTGAAAACAATATTTATTTCAAACAATCAATGAAGCATATCATGACCTTTTATCCTCAGATGTTATTGATCTTTTGATTAAGGGCATTTGGACAGTTCGGGCCTAGAGGGCCAGACTTCCTCAGCAGGAATGTTGTTTGGAAGGGAAAACATGGCAGAGGGCTCCTGGAGACTCCCTTCAGTCAAATTCTAGTATTTTAAGAGGTCCATAGTGAAGAGGGTTGAACTTAAGTGCAAGGGTCGAAGTTGGATTTCAGATTTGGGCTCGTTTGGATTGATTTAAGAGAACTCAGAAGTCCTAGACCAGAGAGTTGTCAAGAGATAGGATTTTGGAACGACAAACAACAAATGCAAATCCAGAGACAAAACTCTAGGGTTTGGGGCCCGGTGGGCTAAAGGGCAGCCGATAGTATGTCATTTTACTTCTGAGGGTTCGGGCCGACGACACCAGGAAGGTGCTTGAACTTCACTGTTTGGGTCGGAAAACATCAGACGAAAGTCCATAAGGGGTAGCTTGGTGGTGCAAGGTTTGGCTTCGAGCTCGGCGGCAACCGGGAGGGTGGAGCTCAGAGGTCGGAGGGGTGAGCGAGATTTTCTTGTTTGGAACGATAGGTGAGGGAAGGAGTCCCAATCACCGGAGCCTGATGAAGGGGAGGGCATTAGTTGTTCACGGGGCATCCCAATGGTGGACAGGAGTTCAAAGCCTGATGATCACAGGGGGTGAAATCGCCAAGGAAAAGGTGTGTCGTTGTGAGGTTCTGGTGGCAGATGAATATATCCCCAGTGGCAGAAGGAAGGTGGAATCCCGAGGACGGACGTCCAGACACTGGGACCTAAGAGATCTGAAGGACGCCGATCCAAATATAAAAGCCAATAGCGGGGAGAAGGGAGGATCCCAGAGCATGGAGGAGTCGAAAGAGTTCACCATTACGATGGTGGATAAAGAGGCACAGAGACCTGGTGCCCAGAGCTCAGAGTCGATAAGGATGCTATGAGTTTAAATGACCTGGTAGTAGCAAATAGGAAGGTGAAGTCCGCAGGTCGGGACGCCAGGCGAGATTTGCCGTGGAGGTAGGCGACAAACCCGCACAACCCTAGGGTCCCAAGCTCGAGAGACCCAAAGGGAATTCATTCAGTTTTAAGTTCCCACAGTGAGGAGAAGGGCGGGTTCTAACAGTTGGGAGGTCAAGAAGAGTTTGTAGTTTTGTCATGGTGGCATCCATGGTGACTTCCAAACGGGGAAGTCCGACGAGATGGGCCCGAAAGGTGATATTGCCACAGGAAGGTTTGTTCATAGTTTATCACGGATGACTAAGGCAGGTCCCAAGGCCGAATAGGAGGTTTTCCTTGCGTGAAAAATAGCCGCAGCAAGGAGAAACTCCGGATTGGTGAGGAATCATCCTAGAAGGTTTCTCAAGTTTTCAACAGGTGGGTTTTGTGCACAATCTCAAATTTTATCATTTTCACACCTTCTTAGTGATTGCTACTTATTTAAATCTTTATAAATCATAAAAACAATGCTCGGGAGGGCGAATGGATGACCTACCTTGAACACACGATGCAGGGAGATGCGGGATCCACTTACGATCGATGTAATGACGTTGAGGGCGATGAATGCAAGGGTATTGAAGATGGTGGGCTCCTTGATGAAATTCTCCAATCGCTCTACAATCCTATCAAATCATAATGACGGGTCAGAGTGGGTATTTTATACCCCTAACCGCCATTAATGATCATATTAAATGCAGGTACGGGCATGTAAAAAGTTGGTGAGTTTGAATATCAGCCACGGTTGTGGGAGACCCAAGGCCCGAAGGCCGGGGAGACATAGGACGGAAACGGAAAAGTGCGATCCGGGGCCTTGAGGGTGGAGTTCTGCTAAAGATCCGCCGTCATGGACAGCGGAACTATCACAAAATTTTGGATGGTCAGGCTCAGAGAACGCAACAGCAGTATGGGTCTCCTACATACCTCGGTCAACAAGCATGGTGGCAAGACCCGAGAGGTGGGACGCTGCCAAATTTTTGTCATCGAGCGACAGAGAAGCACGGTCAGAACCCTGAAAGAGGAACTCTGGGTTTGGGGTCCAGAGGGCAGGATTCCGTTGGAGATTTTCCATGAATTTTTAGTAAACGGCAAATGGGGAATCAAACCCCGAGGTCTGGGAGGATGCGGAGCTAAGGCCACCAGGAACGACGGGTTCAATGAGGAAACCCGGTGAGGGAATCCTGAATTGTCAGGCCCAGTAGGGCCCGAGGCCGTTGGCAAGGTCAAACTGCCAGGGCGACTCCGCGAGGCGCCAGAACACAACAAAATTAAGGGGGAGGGCATGGTCAATTTATGGTGGGACTTTAAAGCAATATTGACCATCTGAGACACCAAAAAAATGGGACACACAAAATGAGGCAGTGACGAAACTACTCAACAAGGTGAAACAAAAGAGGGTCCCCATTCCAAATGGGGAGTGTGTGCTAAGGGCACAACACAACAGTTCACAACACCTTCACAAGACATCATAATGTTGTTGAAAAAACAAGGACAAACAACTGAGAGGGGGGGTGAATCAGTTGTCATGGATTATTTAAAATTTTCAAACTTAACTTAATCTTAGATCTGATGCATGAACAATAAACCATAAAAAATCAACACATTAGAAACATAGAGAATACCAAGATTTTCTGTGGAAACCTTGTTAGGGGAAAAACCACAGTGGATGCTAGTACACAATATTATAGCTTGTTAAAAGTATGAAGAAGAATAATGGGAATGCAAATGCATTCAGGCACACTACCTAGAACTCATTGCTAAAATACAAGAAGGCTCGCTACCCAAAGAAGAGAAATATAGATTAGATCCGTAGGTTATGAACTGAGAAAATAGCTTCTCCAAAAGCCTATTATAGTTCTTGTTAAGCACAAAAACACTCCACACTTCACTCAAAATTCTTCACACTCTGCTCTACAATCAAATGATTAGATCATTATTCACATACTTGCACTTTCTATGGAATTTCTTCACACCACACATGCATAATTTCCCACAAAAAATTCTACTCTTATATATCCACAACATGGATTTGCATCAACAACTTTGTCGACCAAAATATAAAACATATTTTCAATGTCAACCCAAATTTACAAATAATTTTTTAATGCGAATCAAACACCATCCACCAATATTACGTTGTGGCCCAAAAAAACATCCTTGAGCATTCCAAACATTCAAATTTTAATCTCCAAGGATCCACAACACATTACAACCACCATGTCAGCCAAGAACATGAAAACCCAGACACACATGAGAAAAATATTTGACCACGAACACACCGATCAATGTAGACATGTAACAAAGATATAGTATGATCTAGAAGCATTCAAAAGAAGCAAGAACCAACAAAGAAACATCTGCAACAACTGAGATTACTAGAATCTCATCAACTTCACTCAGGAATATTAAATGAAACCATAGAAAAACTATCAAAATTTAATTGTTCATAACATGATCAAAACTTCACGAGGACCTCCAAAATTTTTGGTGTATAAAATAGATACTCTCAGCAATAAACCCTTTAGTACATAATGATTTATCATCAACGTATAGAGCAAGAAACCTTCACGACCTTCACTGTTCCACTAGCAACCTACAATTCTTTCTTTAACAATTTTCTCAATATCCTCAGCATATACAACCTTCAATACATCAATGCTAATAGGGTTGACATCAATGACAACCACAACATCAAACAATCTCCCCCTTTGGAATTGATAGCAACACATGATGTGAAAAAAACATCAACACAACTCTCAATCAGCACTTACTCCCCCTTAGATTTTGACTCTTCTTCCTCAACTTCTTCTACATGATTTTCACCCCACAAGGCTCTTCTCCCTAGATAATCCTTAGTTTTTCACGTGATTCTTCTCCTCTTTTGACATCAATGGAAAAGATAAAAATTATCTTCCCACATACAAGCTTTGAACCACATATCTGCACATTTGACTACACTACTTGAGTAGCAGCCACAAAACCATCAATCTAGATCAGAATATAGATTTGAAGTGTATGAATTGATGTGAGTAAATGCATCTCTATTTCATATCAGGAGGGGTAATCACCCCTAGCATCCCTCTAAGATACTCAAAAGTATCCTTTGGAAACAACTTGGTGAAAATATCTGCAACATATTCTTTGGTAGGCACATACTCTAATCTAACTTCTTTCTCATTCACTTTCTCCCTCAAAAAGTGAAACTTGATTGATATATGCTTCGTATTAGAGTGTAGCATCAAATTCTTTGATATGTTTATTGCACTTGAGTTGTCATAGTATAAAGCAATAGGTTCATCATATACTATAATATCTTTCAGTATCTATTTCATCCACATCACTTGACTACAATTATTTACAGCAACAATATACTTTGCCTCAGTAGTAGATAGGGAAATGGAATTCTTCTTTTCGCTCAACTAAGACACCAGCTTCTTCCCTAGGAAGAAAGCACCACCACTAATACTATTCCTATAATCTACATCTCTTTCCCAATCCACATATATATATACACTCAATGTAGGATGATCATCTCTAGGATACCAAAGCCCAAAATCAACTATTCCTTTCAGATATCTGAAGATTCTCTTTACAACAGTCACATGAGATTCTCTTAGATCATCCTGAAATCTAGCAACCATATGTATAGCATTCACAATGTTTAGTCTAGTCTAAGTTAAGTAGAGAAATTTTCCAATCATTGACCTGTATCTTGTTTGATTTTCCTTAGGAGAATCATCATTTTGTGTTAACTTCCATCTAGTTACCATGGGTGTACCAATAGGCTCTGAGTCTTCTATGCCAAACTTCTTCTGTAACTCTCATATTTTTGTTGAGATATAAAAATCCTATTGTCTAGCTGAGTGACTTGTAATCCTAGAAAGAATTTCATCTCTCCAATCATACTCATTTCAAATTCACTTTTTATTTCATCAGTGAACTTCATGCATAAATAATTATTTCCTCCAAAAATAATGTCATCAACAAATACTTCAATAATCAACTCTTTATCATGATCCAACTTAAAATACAAGTTGCTATCGACAATACCTTTATTAAATTCAAGCTTCAATAAGTATTTATACAGTCTAGCATACCAGGCTCTAGGAGCTTTCTTGATCCCATACAAAGCTTTCTTCAATCGACAAGCCATGTCTTCCTTGTCTGTCTGTTGAAATCAGTTCAGTTATTCAACATATACTTCTTCTAACTCACCATTTAGAAAATTAGACTTCACATCCATTTGATAGAATTTATAGTTCTTATATGTAGCATAAGTAAGAAATAATCTTATAGCTTCAATTCTAGAAACAGGGCCAAAGGTTTCCTCAAAATCAATGCCTTCCATTTGTGAATATCTTTTGCATACTAGTCTTGATTTATTTCAGACCACTTCACCTTGTTCATTTAGCTTATTCCAAAAGAACCATTTAGTACCAATAACATTTTTATCTTTAGGTCTGAGAACAAGAATCTATGTATCATTCTTTTCAATCTTCATTAGTTCTTCCTTCATAGCTTCCATCTAGTATTCATCATTGCAAGCTTCATTGACATTTTTAGGCTCAGTTTTGGAAATCAGGCAATAATCTTTAGCAATCCTTCTTCTAGTCTGTACACCTTTATTTGTGTCTCCTATAATTTGATTCTCTAAATGATTCAATCTCACATACCTTAGAGTTTTAGGATTCACTTGCACTTCTAGTTTTTCTGTTCTTTCTTTTGCACTTCCACTTGTCTCTCCTTCTTGACTTTCTTGATTTACTAGAACAACTTGAACTTGAATCTATGTATGAGTATTCTTCCCTTTGTTTGAACTATCATGTTGGTCATATGAATCATATCCATAGTATCTGAATAATCTAGTAGAGTCCTCATCAACTCTAACATTTGCACTTTCAACCATTTTTCTCAATCTTCTGTTATAGCACCGGTAACCCTTTCTCTTGGTAGAGTAACCTATAAAGATTCCTTCATTTCTCCTTACATCAAACTTTCATATGTCCTCATCTCTCTTAATGTAGCACTTGCTTCCATAAATATTGAAATATATAACAGTAGGCTTATAACCAAACCATAGCTCAAAAGGACTCTTACCAGAAATATCATTGACATTTAACCGATTTAAAGTCTACACAATAGTGTTTACAACTTCTCTCCAATAGATGTGAGGTACATTTCCTTCAATCATCATTGTTCTAGCCACATCTAGAATTGTTCTATTCTTTCTCTCTACAACTCCATTTTGTTGAGGGGTTCGGGGAGAAGATAACTATATTTTGATTCCATGCTCTTCACAAAAGGAATTGAACTCCTTGGATGTGAACTCACCACCTCTATCTGACCTTAGGAACTTTATCTTCATACCTATCTCATTCTCTTCCATAGCTTTGAAACTCTTGAACATCTCTAATGCAAAAAATTCAAAAAAATCATTGTTAGGAAACTTGACGTAAAAATTTGAATAATTTATCTATATTATTTCAAAAATATGTAAGAATAGAATCTGTAGAAAATTGAATGTAGTTTCTAAACTACTAGGCTTATTTAAAAAGAAAAAAATCTATTTGGTGAAAAGTTGAAATTTCAATGCAGTAGTACTTCAATTTTAGGGAGAAAATAAGAAGTAGGTATCTATCTAACCACCCTAACCACAATAAAATGATAATATTTTTTATAATATTTTAGATATAAGTAGAGGACTCATGTACCGGTGTGATGCATATTTTTTTGTAAGTTTTTCAAGTAAATAATTAATTATGAATGTTTTATTAAATTTTTAAAAATATAAAACTCATATGTCTTACCACCTTAACTTGGTAAAAAACTCATGAAATTCAATTTTTGTTTTTTTAATCCTATAGTATATGAAGCATAAAATGTGACGCATGATTCAGATTAAAAAATGTGATACAATTTGAAAGCTATAGATTTTTTTCAATCAACCTATCGGTCAGGACTTTAGTCATAATTGAAATAGAAAATTAATAATAATTATTTATTAAATTCAAAGTAAAGAATATTTATATTGGTAGAAGCTGAGAATGTTCTTTAAAAACCCTTTTCATTTCATCAATTTTGGGTTAAAAAAAGTCGTCAGCCACATACCCTACACATATGGGGTCCATCATATTGCCACTTTTTGGCCCATCATGATCCTGCACATACCCATAAGTAGCATAAAATACCTTTCTCCTTGTGTACTTCTGACTCTGGAGGGACCACATAGATTAGTATGAACTAGCTCCAGTACTTCATTAGAATGATGCTTTTTACTCTGAAAAGAAGCCCTAGTTTGTTTACCCATCTAACATTCATTTCATATTGTATTAGTAGGCTTCACTAGCTTAGGTAGATCTCGTATTGCTCGAATGGGGCTTACCTTGACAATGTTATCAAAATTCATATGACACAACCTCCTATGAGCCTTCTAGAACTAGTAATCCATAGCTAAATATCCACATGCATGAAAAAAAAAACATAAAATATTATTAAATTATAAATATAACAATTGGCAATACCTCTCAAATGACAAACCACTGATTAGACCAAGAGTGGAGAATTAGACTACTTCTACAAGATATCTGAGTCATCATGAATCATCTTATCCTCATTAGGTATATTTTGAACTCACATCCAATCAAGGTGTACGCTCCTCAAACTTCCATCTAAAACCTCATCAATGAGTAATCATTCTCAATAAATGTTTTTAATACCAAGAGATCTCCTAGCCTCACCTATGTCTTCAAGTGTCCTGATAATTTGTAATCGATCAATCCATGCTAAAATGCAATTAAAATAAACATTATCATGAATCTATGAAGAAAATAATAAATATACTTAATACAAATATAACTAATAATATCAATGTGAAATTACCAATCTCGAGAACTAGGAATATAACATGATTTCATGATCTCAAATCTCCTAAAGAAATATCATATACTTCAATTAACATATTATTGTCTCAAGAGAACTACATCATGACAAAACTCTAATCTAAAATCAAGATTACATCATGAAATAATAACAACCATAACCCAAACTAAAAATTAACTATCAAAGTGATATATCATAAATGAAAACCTCACCAAAGACTCATAATTATTCCATGGCTAACCAAGATTTCAATATCTCCAAAAAATAGAGATAACCATTCATCAATGAATGATGAATCCATATCACTACCAAAGATCCTATTAAACTATGTAACCAAGTTCTCTAGGCATCATGATATCCATCTCCTAGCTGAAGATCATTCATGACCCTAGCACAATCTAAGAACTCAAAACCATGAGCTCCCAAAGGGAATACTACAACCATGATCTCCAAACCAAGAAGATATGACCACCATCAAAAAAATCATAAATAAATCCTACTTCTAGAACATGAGTGTCAATAGTTCCCACTAAAATTTGTAACCAAGATTTCATGATATAGTGATAAACCATCATGCTACAAGTCCCAAAAACCAACTATCCAAGCACTCTAAACAACTTACATCCTCTCATCAAAATGGACACATATGAATACATAAATGACCACAAACAAGGAAAACATATTAAATCTACATCAAAAATTATAAGACTTGTGGATATAAATAATCCACATCCAATCCATCACACTACAAGAAAATTTATATCTAATCCATAACCTACATAACTCAAGTATCCAAGAAAAATGAAGCTTGCAAACTCAACATCACTTTAGTAACCTAGAAACTGAGATAACCAAGAAGATAACAAGTATATCTCAAGACTCAAACATAGATCAACTATATATCTAATTTTCAAAAATAATCCAAAACCAAGTATCATAGTCTAGGAATAAAAAAAAACATCCAAAAGATAGCAATAGCCTCCCAAAAGTGAATCAAGCCACCACCAATCATGTATTATCAATGCACAAATGTACCTCCATATCCATGACACCATAATTAACACCAATGTTATACTGGTACTCAAATATCACCGACTTGAGACTCCAAGTCTCTACATGTGTCAACCCATGTCATCAAAATATAAGACAACATATGTGCCTATCTCCATCAAAGCCTAAACTATAAAAAAATATATAAATCTATATCAAGAAGTAACAAACTAATAATTAGTTGTATATATCATCATGTAAATCTCATGAAAAAATACACTCCATCAAGGGTTCTCCTCTTGAATTATCTAGATGCAATTTGAATTGTACCCTGAATCTCAATCACCTATAACTGATCAAACAAGTAAAACTCCTCTCTCTACGGAAAAAACTTAAAATATAACTTATCCATTATGTACTATACTACTCATGTTCTCCACTTCCTATTCAAAATCACAAATCTGATTTCACATGCAAAATTTATTTCCAAAAGTGTGAAACCAAAAACATATGAATTCCAAGACCCAAAAGTTTATGTAAGTACCAAAATAATAGAACCAACACTATACCACTATATATAGAGAGATTTTTATTGAATATTGAAAGAAAAAAACTTACATCTTGGGTTGAAGTTATCTCCATTTGAAAAAAGAGTTTTCCAATCTACCTATAGGGTGACCAATAAGTGGTGATGCTATATATTGACAGTGGCAACAACTTTTTAAAATGATATAAATATTGAACTGTTTTAGACAAATTAAATTTTGTGTCCCCACAAGTGTTTAGGGGAAGTACCCATAGGATCGAGGCCCCAAACTAGGTGTAAATCCTCACCACCCTAGATTCATAGGCTCAGGGAGCTGCTGTAAGCTACCATCAATAGGAAAGTGGTATGCAGCCTACAAATACCATACCGCAGATTAATATTTTTCATTTTAATTCTACAACTCTATAAATTTGATGATCATATAGCCAAGAGGGGTTATAGGTTTTTTTTTTTGTATTTTTCTCCTGTTTCCCAAAATAGGGAAATTTTTTATATGAATGTTCATTTCTTAGCCATGGTGGATCCAATGGTGATGTATGTTTTGTCTCAAGACGTCATCTATGCAACTTTCTCTATGAAACCCTCATATGAATGCATAATCCAAGAAACCATTCTAACACAAATTTCTCAAACCCCATAGCTATAATAAACCCAATAAATCTACAAACCCAAAAATCCCAAATCTACAAAATAACACATACAAAATATGTATTCATACTTTGAAATGTATAACCCTCCTACATTGCCATGAATTCAACTTTGTATCATATCTACTTATCCAAGGGTTTTTTTTATGAACATACACAATAATGAAAGGGGGTGAATCAATATTCCATAAAAACATTCACATAAAAATGATCTAACAATATCACTATACTGGTTGAAACAACAAGAGAAAACATGTAATCAAGACAATGCATCAAAACACATGAACACCAATATTTTTATGTGGAAAACCCAAAATGGGAAAAACCATGGTGAGGGTTAGCTCACAATTTAATATAACTGGATATAGAATATTATAATGGATCACTTCTAGGACACACTGTCCTTAAAGGCTCATAGCCTCAAGTAGATTACAAAATAGAGTATGGCTCATTGCCAAGTGGTGAACTGAAATAGAATGAACCTTCCTTGTGTTGGAGTTTAGTTCTGGGGAAGAACCATAAATAAATAATGCACCTATATGCCCATCCATACAATTTTGCACA
Source organism: Sequoia sempervirens (assembly GCA_007258455.2). Lineage (NCBI taxonomy): Eukaryota > Viridiplantae > Streptophyta > Pinopsida > Cupressales > Cupressaceae > Sequoia > Sequoia sempervirens. The sequence continues at coordinate 407,487,826 of VDFB02271358.1, read as the reverse complement.
TACACAGTTTCATCTCTGACTTCATGTATCTCATGAACTTAATTTTTTAGCACCAACACCCACACACAAAATGTCTTACCTATGTACATATATATCCATGTTCACTAGTTAGGTTGGCCTAATTAGAGAGACCTTATTTTCAAATAATAAAAAAATCTATCGTTATTGTTCTCAAAGCATATTCACCTTCACATATAAATAGTTGGTGTGGACCTAAGATAGATCCCTTTATCATTAGTAGCACATATTAAAACTTCTCAACATCAGTACATAATGAAGTCGACCAAAGCTAGACAAAAACTCAAAACATATATACAATCCATCAAACACATAACACAAAAAATTGTTAACAAATTAAATTATCCTTTAGAAGACATTGAACTACTTATCTGCAACTCCGCGTGGTATGATAATCAAATATGAGAAAATGTAGAATCTCCCACATCAGTGTACAAAATAGAAACTCACTATAGTCTTTAGATCAGAATACTATCACTCATATCTTCCAAATGCCTTCATGTATCATTATGAAACTCCAATGTAGAATGCATCTTGTAGTCTCAAATCTATGTACAAAGTCCTATAGTGATATATTTTTCTAAGATAGAATCTAGACCAAAAAATTGGCGTACAAAGATAGTGTAGAAGCATGACATTGCTTCCCAAGTTACTAGTAACTGTACCTTCATGACCATAAAACATTCTCAACTAAAGCCTTGTCAGTGGATGTAATTGATGTCAAGATAGAACATATTATTAGCTTTTGAGTAAATCTTACAAAAAAACATAATCCAAATCAAAATACTAGATCAATAGACTTCCATTATTGAAGCATCTAAATACTGAAAAACATCAAAATTCCATTAAAGTGATTATCTAAATTCCACAGTCTATTGACATCAATGAAAACCTCTCAATTTCCAATAATCTTCTCATTTGTCATTTATGGCAACACATAATGTGAAAACCATCAAAATACCTCTTCTCAATTTTAAAATTTTTGCCTCAAAAACTATTCACAATTTTTTTTAAGTTTTTCTCTGTTTCCACATGATGCCTCTATTTTTACATGATACCTTTCTCCACCTTTGAAATCAATGGAAAAGGAAAATATACTTAATTCTTTAACAGTTCTCTTTGCATACTCCCCTTGAGGAGTACAACCAAGACAACTATGCATAATCAATCAAAGGTTGTTGTCTTTTGAAGTTTACTGAGAATACATGTCCATGATGATCTTCCTACATCCAAAAGCCTTTTTTACTTTGAAAAATCTCTATAAATATAGTTGAGATCAATTGATAAATCTTTTCCTTCAACCACAATTTCAGGAGTAATATTAGATTTTAGAGTTATGTCAACTAAAGAAAGAACATAATAGACAGGTTAACACTTAATCTTGATTAGGTATCTGAGCATCCAATATTGTTCATTCATCTCTCCTTTCTCTTTATAAGGTATTCTTTATGCATTTTTTCCAAATTGTACCAAGTTTGATCATCCAAATAAAGAGTAGGATCAAATGTGCTAGATACAAACTTCATTTGGGTTTCAATTGTGTTCTCAACACCCATGATTCTTTGAATTGAATTAGGCCAATTCCAATAGAATTTGAATGAACTCTTGACCTATTTCTCACACTCTTCAACAACCTTGAGTTCTTCAAGTACCATGATGTGAGTAAACTTACACTTTTCTACAATTTCCAACAACCCTTTATCTTCAACCCAAGAGACCATGTCACTTATCACTTTTCTCTTTAATTCATTGAATCTATTAGCTAATACACTTGTTCTTTCCTTAGTGGACTGTGAAGAACTAGTGACCACACTAGAAGCAACCTAAAAATGTGTCCTTCTAGCTAATTATTTAAGTCTTCTTGGAGCAGGTTTAGCCTGAGAAACTAATACATGAACCTCAGTGACTTTCCTCTTTTCTTCGGTTGTAGGAATTGATTTATTAGAGACTAAATCAGACTCTTCAAGAGCTTTAGCTACTTCAATGTGGGCTCCAAATCTAGGTCTGATGGGATCTTGGGGGCTGTCAATAAATATTTCAATGCAACCAACATCATAGTCCTTCTCAATCAAATATCCAAACTCCGGTATCGATGAATTCCTTAGTTCAACTTCCTTGATAATGTAGCTATCAGTGGTTACCATAAATGTTATATCATTCTTATATTTTGTAAACAATTATCTTTTAACTCTCTTTCTATTCATTCTTCTATGAAATTTTCCAAAAAATGTAGCAAGGGAATTTCCTTATGCATTCAAATCCCTAATGTTTCTCATAGGTTCCTTGATCGAATGAGTGATTGTTCTAGTATTTTCCCAACTAACTTCACCTATTCCAAGAATCTCCTTCATAAAATAGAATATTAGAAATAAAACCAATGTACCATATCTAAATACACATTTCTTCTTCTTGATATCTTTCATATTTTGCAATAGTTGTTTTTGGATTAGCTCACAAAGCTCAAATTCTATTATTTTCTCAACCATATTAGATGCAAGATAAATTGAAATAATGGAGACATCATTTTCACCAAATATCAACTGTGAAATAACTAGACTTGCATACTGAACTATCACGTTAGTGATTCCAACATGTGTATTCCTTAATAAACCCTTTTCTCTATCAAAACTACATTCAAGAGTTGTACCGGAGGATGATGAGTCAGTAACATCTCTGATTACTTCTCTAGATATCATACATAAGTTTTCAAGCCACACACATTCACCATGAAATCTGCTAAGAGCCATTCTCATACATCTTTCTTCATTACTAAAGTTCAGAAAATTGTTCCATACATTCAATTTCATTTTTATAAGTATGTTGTATTCCAATTTCAAGATAAAATCATTTCCAATGAATTCTTTAACCTACATCAAGTGAGCTTTTCCATAGGAACATTCTTCCAATTTTCTATGAATGTATTAGCCAAACATCTTCAATCGTTACAACACCAAGAGGGATATTCGAAAAAGAACCCAAAGGATCAAGTTCTAATGCTATAGGGTATATTTTAAGTTGTGGTTCTAGTCTCACTGAATTTTCTATGATTCGAGGTATATCCATTCCATTCATTAAAGTTTGACAAATAATTTAGATGAAATACTATGTAGCAATAACATCTTACCTCTTTATTTCTCACCAAAACCAATTTCTAAATTTCTACTATATGAGATTGCTCTGATTTCTTCAAGCTTCCTCAGCACACTTCTCCTCTTTTACAAATTATTTTCATTGAATGCATTTTCCTTAACATATCTGAATTTATTTCTTTCATCACAAATACTTCTGCAATAAATGCTTCAGATCATAAGTAGACATCCTCAAAATTCATGTAAACTTCCATCCTTTCAAACTTTGTGAAATTTAATCTTAACACATTTTTCTAAACATTCCTTTCAAATGAAATATTTAATTTGTAACCTTAATAAATGCACTTTTTTCATGATATGACATCATATATTGAAAGAGGGGTTAATAAATTTTTTCATTATTTCTCCCCCTTAGTCAGTGCTTGAATTATTTTTTTATGGGAGTATTTGCACTGGAGGATGAGACATAAATCAATACTTCTACTTCATCTTGTTCTCTATATTATCCTTCCTTTCTCTAGATCCTTTCCATTTCCTTCTTAACTTTTATCAAATCAATCTTAATGAATGGTTCATATCTCTTTACCATATTGTTACTTCTCATATTTCTTCTTCTATAGTATTTGGAAAATTTTCTTGAATTTCTACAATTATAACAAACAACATTCTTCCATCTGAATTGTCTTTTGGTTAATCTATTTTTGAACTAGTTAGCCTTATGTTCAGATGAATTATAGTGATAATAGTACCCATTGAATGGATAAATCATCTTATTCAAATTTTTATTTCATCATTCATTAGTTTTTTCTTTCAATCCCCTTCCATTCAAAACATTATTTGGAGAATGATAAAGTATTTTCATTCATTCCATCCTTCTATTTTTCTTTCTTTTCACAATATTTTTCCTTATGTTTAAACTTATTACAAAAAATAATAGACACCATTAGAAGATAAATACATTTGAGCATTACATTTTCTGAAAGGAATCCTTTTAGTATGTCCATCATTTCTTTGAATCGTCATGTTAGGAGATTGGTTTGATTTTTATTTCTATCCTTCTTCAAATCCCATACCACTATTATCCATAGAGGACTTATGTCCTGCAATCAATTTGTCCAGAATATAGAACTTGTTTCAAATCTATCCTCATGTCCTTTTTCCTTTTCCATATCTGTTTTTAGAATTACCACTTCTTGCTCAACCTTTGCACATTCATCCATCTTCCATTGAATTTAAGCTTTCTGACAATCCTCAATCTTTCTCTTTTCTTCCAATTGTTCTTTCAGTGGAGTGATGTCCTTATCTTCTTTCTTTAATTAATCACTAACTTCTTCATATCTTTACCTTAGATTATTAATGCACTAATTTTCTTCCTTTATCCTATCCTTAAAATCTTAATTTTCTTCTGTATGTTCAACAAAGATCACCTCCAAAGGAATAAGATTTTTTTTCTCTTCCATATATTCAATTTTTAAAACTTTCCCCAAGTTGTTAGACTAATTTTTCAACATATAGAATACTAAGAGGGGAGGTTGCATCAGTATTCCATAAAACCATTCATAAAAAAACTATCTAAAACATATCACAGTATTGACTAAAACAACAAGATAAAGCATAGAATCAAGACAATGCATCAACACACATGAACACCAGTATTTTTATGTGGAAAACCACAGTGTGTGTTAGATCACAATATAATATATCTGGATATAGAAAATTAAAATGGATCACTACCAGGACACATTGTCCTTAAAGGCTCACAACCTAAAGTAGATTACAAAACATAGTATGGCTCACTGCCATGTTGTGAATTGAAATAGAATGCACCTTCCTTGTGCTCAAGTTTAGTTTTGGTGAAGAACAATACATAAATAACACACCTATTTTTTTATCCATATAAATTATCACATACACACTCTCATCTCTATCTTCATGTATCTCACACACTTCCTTTTTAGAACCAACACCCAGACACAAAATGCCCTACATATGTACATATATATCCATGTTCACTAATTAGGTCAGCCTAATTTGAGAGACCTTATTTTCATATTAAAAATGAACTATCAAAACTATCCTCAAAGCATATTCACCTTCACATAAAAATAGTTAGTATGGACCTAAGATAGATCCCTTTATCATTGGTGGCACATATTAAAACTTCTCAATAGTAGTACATAATTAGGTCGGCCAGACCTAGACCAAAACTCCAAACATATATGCAATCCATCAAACATGTAACACAAATTTTTTTTAACACATTGAATTCTTCTTTATAAGATATTGAACTACTTATCTTCAACTCCACATGATATGATAATAAAATATGGGAAAATGTAGAATCTCCCACACCAATGTATATAATAGAAACTTATTGTAGTCTTTAGATCAAAATATTGTCATTCATATCTTCCAAATTCCTTCATATATCATTATGAAACTCCAATTTAGAATGCATCTTGTAGTCTCAAATCTATGTACAAAGTCTTGTAGTGATATCTTTTTTTGAGATAGAATCTAGACCTAAAAACTAATATACATAACCAGTGTATAATCATGACATTGTTGCCCAGGTTACTCGTAACTTACCTTCTCAACCATACAACCTTGTCAACTAAAACCTTATTAGTGGATGTAACTATTGTCAAGATAGAACATATTATCAGCTTCTAAGTAAATCTTGTACAAAAAAAGATAATCTAAATCAAAATACCAAATCAATAGTCTTCCATTATTAGAGCATCAAAATTCCATTGTGGTGATTATCCAAATTCTGCTGTCTATTGACATCAATGACAACCTCTCAATTTCTAACATTTTCAATATGGATATTTGAAATCCCACAACCAAAACCATGGCTCTAGTACAAAATACTTAGAAATCAACCATGATGATGGATCCATTTTCTAGATAACCCGCTAAGACAAAAGTATGAATACAGGTAACTAGATAACAAAATTAAAAGATCAAATACATATCACAAGATAACACTAGGTATACCCTTGCAAAATCCTCATAGAGAGAAAACAATAGTTTCTAGAGAAATCCATGCTCAACTCATTATTCAACAACCAAACATTACTCTCTGCAAGGAATTGTGTGCCTAAAATGAGAGGAAATTGCAATAAAAAAAACCAAAAAAAATAAAGATTAGGGCATAAGAGAGCTCAAACCTTCAAGGAATTTGACAAAAAAAATGTATGATGAAGCCCTTTATGTGTATATTTCCCTAGATTTATCAGATTTGATGTGTGCTCAATGAAATTTTGCAAGCATAAATTACCAAATTTGTCATAGATGCATTATGAAAATGGTAAGTATTTTTACATTTGATATCAAAGAGGAGAGATTAATGGTGAGTTGATATTGAGTGTGTGAAGATCAAGGGATATGGATGTTTAAGATATCTCAAGTCACAAGGTGATGCCAACTGGCATCATGAGAAGAGATGTGGGGTAAGTGATATCTCAAACCCTAGGGTAGTGACAAATGTCACCGTGCAAAAGCTTGAGACTAAGATTCTACCCCATAAGGTAGCATGTCCATATGGGGAGGATCAATTCCATAACGGTCTTTCTTATCCTACATTCCCAATTTAGGACAAGAAGAGGAGTAAAGGAATTTAAAAGTCCTTTTAGGTTCTTTTGGAAGTGTTTAATGGGAAAAGGTAGGGTCTTCTACCATTTGTGAACAAGATGATAAACCACTAAATGTTTTCCCTACTAAAACACTCAATTATGTATACGATAAGATGCAAATAACAATCATAAATTATGCCTAACTCTTATAGCAACTATTAGGGAAGTTTTTACAGAATAAAAAGTTGTGTACCTTGTCCAAAACTTGTTTTTCGACTACAAAGGATTCATTCACCTTCAATGTTGAATGGGTCCTTGTTAATGTTTTTGAAAGTAAGATTAGGGTTCTATTCTCCAATTTATGCACTCTCAAAATCTCGGTCATCAACTTTTGGAAGTTTGTAGATAATTTTGTTGCTTCGAATCTTTGAATTTGCACTTTGTATGACAACTTTTGCATCTTGACAACTTTGACAATTTTGCTTCAAACTTGCTCTAGTTGATATTCAACACATAAATATGCAATTACACTTTCAAATAAAGAAAAACTTGTTGTTTGTTAGTGAATGGGGGTTTTCATAAGTCAAACCCCTTGTAGGTAATTAAACCAAATGATTAAATAAAGTAATTGAAGGATGAAAAATGAGATATGCATTTGATGTCACCTTGGATGATGTCTTGTGAAATAAATCTAGAAACTAGCATGTAGTGGCCATGAAGAATGCAGATCTTCGATCCTTGAATATGATGTGGACAATGCTTGCAAGTAGATCTTCAATGCTACATCCAATTTCTTAACTCAACAACATACATGAATGCATTAAACCCTTGTCATGATTATATGATCTTGAATTGCTGCAATAAACTCTTGAAATCGGCCTTGAAATACCTTATGAATGCTCTTGTAATTCTCTATAATTCTCTCTTGAAGTTTCTAGGATGTCTCATAAGATTTCTAGGATAAAAAATGTGAGTTATTCCCTTATTTATACTAAAGTAGGAGATTAATCTCATAATTCAAACAATTAAAGCCAACACCAGATCTAGAAGAAAAACTTTAATTAATTCCCACCAAAATTAAATTTCAAAAGGGGTTCCTCATTAAGGGAGGACCAATTCAACACCTAGGTAAAATCGGTACTAGCTCAATTTTCTAGGACCTAACCCTGGTGGATAGAAAGAGCATTAAAAACCCATTTAAGATCAATTGACAAAGGGGGGTCCTATCAAGGGAGGACCCATTTTCCACCTAGGGTGAATGGGTCCTGAAACCATTTTACAAGACCTTTTATTTTTGCAATTAAATGTTATATTATTTAAATTATGGGTGTCAGGATAGATCTTCAGGAGGTGTCATAAATAAGGTTTAAATTTCAATTAAATAAGTTAATTAACTCCAATTAACCAAAATTAATTAAGATCACCCTAGATAAATGTGAAATTTCTTTACATCACATTACAACACCTAAATAAGGTACACATTTAAATACATTTGATTAATAAGGGGACCATAAAGGCTAATTAAGTAATAAAAACCTAGAAAAGTGTGAAAGTGTGTTACAACACTTCACAACACCTTTGCAAAGGATCAATTAAAGTATGTTTTAATAAAATAAAGGTCCTCGAATAATTTTAAATTTGTACAAGACATTACAACACTATTCCAAGACACCATTAATTCAATTTTATTGTCAATTATCAAACCAAGGGAAAAAGGATACTTTTTTCCATTACTACATTTTCCCCCACTTTAGTGAGAGGATGACCCCATGTCAAAATCACACTAAAGTAGACATGTCCAAGACACTTAAGTATGCAAAAATAAGAAAGATACATAATCATACCCCATCAAAGATGAAGACAAATAAAAAATAGGATCAAGCACAACTGGTCCAACGCGATGGGGAACGAGGGTGTTTTTCCATAACATATGTTGCTCACTCTGGGGTAGTGGAACATTAGTCTATCCACTAGATGAGTTGAATCAATGAATTGGCCAATGAGAGAATCATATTAGCCTCTCATACCATACTAAATTTATCCTCTTGACAACTTCAATAAGGAACCACAATGTAATGATTTTGTAAATTCTTTTGTTATGTAAAATTTTGTTAAAGGGGATTTTTTTTGTTCATGTAAAGGTCTTCTACTTAGGGAGCATTGTTCCTAATGTCTCCAAGAGAGGACAACTCAAAAGTTTCAAATCATTTCCCATGGGATGCCTCATTCACATCATGCCATGAAACAAGATCATACACTCTTGAATGGCATCAAACCCAATGACACCACAAACAAGAGGACACAACACTACAAAAGATAAAAATAATGCCATCAAATATTGCAAAAATATTTCATCGATGTATGCCCTCACTTTAAAGTGGTTTCTACACCATCATTGTAAGAAATTTCTTTAAATTAGCCAACATTTAATCCTAATACATGAGAGATTTCCTTGAAAAACCGTATGCCAAGTCATATATTTCTTATATAAGTTGCATCATGAAATAGGAAAGAAGGGTTTCCCCCAAAAATACATAAGCGATGTATGGATTTGGGGTCAGTATGTCTTTGCTACAATATTGTCATAGAGAATGGAACTATCACCATTCCCCAAATACTCGTAGAATTGGAAGAATGACACAAAGGGAGAAAAAACAAATAAAACTCCTTTCGGGTCAACATGGAAGAGACCTAAATGCCTTGATGCCTTGTGTCATTCCAAAAAGGAAAACACAAGAAAAATGAAAAAGATAAAGAAAAATATTTTTGGTCAACATGGAAGACACATGAATATCTTGATGCCTTACGTCATCCCTAAAAGGGAAACACAAGACAAATGAAAAAGATAAAGGAAAATATTTTTGGTCAACATGGAAGAGACATGAATGTCTTGACACCTTATGTCATCCTCGAAAGGAAAATACTAGACAAAAGAAAAATGATAGAATTTTTATGACATATAGAAGAATGCAAAAAAGAGAGAGAATACATCAAACAAAACATTACAAGGGATCACATTACACACATGAAATCACATAAAGAAAAATATGAAAAATAAAAAGACTAGTAAGGCACAGGTGAGTCAACCTAAAGTAGGTCATCTGCCTCCCAATCTCGGTCGGTATAAGTGGAAGGTGGGGAACTAGCCAAAGGGACAACATCAAGTGTCAAACTAGGACACACACCAAGTTCCACACTCATAGTAGGAGATTTTTCATCTAAGCTCATAGAAGAAGAAAACAATGTATTCAACTCATCATGCACTTGTCCATCAATATTTGTAATATCAATGTCATCATCTAAGTTAATCACAATAGGAGGTTGAATAACAATTTTCATACAATTTTATTGTTTATGTTGCGGCGAGGATTGAGAATCATTGCGCACTACTTTTGATAGGTTTGGATTTTGATTTTCTATGTTTTTTTTTCTCAATTTTGTAATCTATGAGCAATAGCACTAAAAGAGCTTTCCAAATTATTGCACAATTTTGAGCAAATCATGAATTGGATCATGATTTTCAAGCTTTTTTTCCAAGAATAGGGTTAGGGTTTTGGTCTGTAAACCCTCTTTGTATGATGATCTATGTTAAAAACCTTTGGCATTTTAATTTTCCATTGAACTATTTATGCTGGTCACCATTAGCTTAAGTCACCACTTGAGCCTTGGAATACATGTCATTACCAACCCCTTTGTCTAGGGATGTTAGTCACCTCGTGCTTTTTTCCACTTCAAGAATTCCCTAAGTATGCCAAAATATTTCATTGTAAAGGACTTGTGTTCAATTCATTTTCTTGAGGATCTAATTTTCTTCGGCCTAGCCACGGCCCTGAATTTTAAACTCACTTTATTTCATGTGCAAAGATCCCGCCCATTGGATTTGAAGATTAGATCTCAGTCGTTGATCACACATTGTGTGGGAATTAAAGAATAGTTGTTAGAAGTTACGCAAGGTAAGTGATTGTTTGATGTGTGTCCTTGCTATGATGGGGCCTGATACTTTTCCAAGCGCTTGATGAGTGGTGGTTTTGAGATTGACAGTTATCACATAGCATATAGATTAAATCTAGTCATCCATCACACACCACATGACATTTAATTAATTCCCCCTTGAGACTTGTGAGGTACATGATTGAAGGACACATGGATCCCTCGACTACCATGAAGAGTATGGTAGAGCCCATGGACATAATGATGTGGCTCCTAGTCAACAAGTTTTCATTGGCCATAGATTGGCAAGCTATGGTCTCAGGATTTCAAACCTGATTTGACTTAATCTAAGCTATCTAATTTTCCATCTCATCTAGAAATTGACGGCCAATATTCAAAATAAAAAATTTAGACATGTGATAGTCATTTTAACTCTACGAGGAGTATGAATTAATGGAATGTGTTCTAAATGAGTGATCAATTTGATCCTATTGCATGTGAGGAATTAATTTTTAATCATCATTGAGAATGATACATGGATTTTCATGTACCTGGCTATTTAACGATAGAGATGCATATGCCACTGGTCGATCACTTGCTCACTCATGCAACTTTCATCATGCATTGATAATTAACCCACCTAATTTTCTTATTAAATGAAGATTGATGGCCTCTATTATCACCATTGCAATTGATAGTGTGAATTTTTGAATTCTAGAAGTTTTCTCTATGTTCGTGAAGCTACATTTTTAGAGAAGATGATTAAGCCTACTACCCCTGTGTCTTTAGTGTGGAGGTCCTCGAGGTTCAATGTTGAAAAATCTCAAAGTGATGCCCTAGAGCATGAGCATAATGTACCCATAGCTACTACAACTTTGAAGGAAGAAGGAAAGGAGAAGGCTCATGATGAGAATTCCACACCAGTTGCTACCAAATTTAGCCATAGGTTGAGAAGCTGAGTCGGGACCACAAAAATGATGGAGGCTAAAGGTAAAGAGCCTACAAAATTTGGAAGAGGAATGCGAAGGAAAATAAGGTATGGCCAAGCTTCTCTTGCATGAAATAACTCTCCTATTGTGGTTATTGATAGCTCCTCAAATAGTGAGATGAAAAAAAATTAGGTTACCAACGATACCTCATGATCCTAAATCAATTCGTAGCCCGGGGGGAGGAAGTAATATAAGCTGCACTAGTTTTTGTAAAGACTCCAAGCAGGCATGATTACTCTATCACCGATCAGATAGGATGAAGAAGTGGAGGTGTTTACCCCTCTTGCCTCCACAAAGACATGAAGTGGGTGTGTGTACTGTAGCCTTGGCACTGGTGCTTGTTCTAGTTCTGGTTGATGGAGGTGGTTTTTGGGTTCTAAATTTTGTTGTGATGATGATATAATTGTGGTGATTTTTCTTGCATTCTCTGCATATGTCAATTTTTTGTCTTCATGCTTATGGGGATGCGTGAAGCTAATACTATGAAGAATTTTTTCAACGTGGATGTAGAATACAGTGCCTAGTTGGTGGTTAAAGGTAACTTTTGGTAGCATCAGCTATCCATTTTGGTGGTGGTTATGGATCTCGTTGTCCCTGTTTAGCAAATGATTACTGGCAACCATCCTACTAATTTTTGGAATGAAATTGAAATTTTGGCTAAAATGAAATATCTTGGAAATTTCACTATAATTAGCCCTATTCTTGTTGCTCCCTTTGTCTATAAAAGGGATTTCAAGGCTCATTACAGAAGGTTTGATTTTCAGTCTAGCATATGGTCTAGGTAGAAGTTAAGTAGGGAAAGAAGATACTGCAAAAAACTTAATGAATAGAATAGTGGAATTGTCTTGGGTATAGGTTTCATATGTAGTAGTCTTAAATTAGTTTTATACAAGTTACTAATATCGAAACAAATATTATCTCTGATATGCATACTCTCCTCTTGTATTTTTTTGTAAATTATAAATGAAAATATCAAGGGTATTCTTGTTTATCTTCAAGTACTTAACTGGATGTGTGTCCTTACTTTTTCTTTGACTCAATGAGTTAATTAAATTCTTTAAGAGGGTCACAAATTTGTAATAATTTGCATGAGATTTGATAAGAAGTTTCATCTCAGATGCTATGAATTTTTAGATTGCAAAGTACTATGAAAATAGTCCACCATTATCATAATTAATTAGCTTTTGTATTATTGGTTATTGCATATTTGACCCCATATTCCAATTGATGAAGCATTAGTCTAATTGTTAAGATTTCTTAAAATTAGATGAATTAGTGATATTCCTAGCTATGGATTCAAACTAAGAACAAAAGTCATTTGAAATATTTCAATTATGAAGCATGAATTTGAAATATCTTTTCGTCCCTAGCAAATAGATGGTCATTTACTTAAAAGATCGACCAAATATTTAGTGAGTCGTGATTATTTTCAAACATTAGGGACCAATCTATGCATATAAGTTTTCTCCATGAAATAGATCATAATGAAAATGATAAGGAATACCCTCCTATGTTCCACAGAGCCTAAAGTGAAGGAGTAAAAAATGCAGTCCTTTACTCATTATGTTGGACATTCGCCTTGAGGATTCTTGATTATAGGAGTTGGCTACTCTTTAGAGAATTCTAAGGGTGTACTGGATAAAAAATACCAACAAAATGGTGAATCTACTGGGGAAAATTCCTTTTCTCTAGATGTCGATCCTTGTATCATAGAGTCAAATTGTGTAGTAACTCTGAACATCTTGTTCAGATATTGAAGAATTCTTGAACCTGGTAGAGAACTTGATTGCAACAAAGTTCAAGGCTCTAAAAGTGACTCCATTGTGGAAGAAAACCTAGAGTATGTTTTAATTTGAAGAAGCTTCATCTCATTTGAAGTTTAATCCTCCATAATGGGAGGTGGCCACTTTAACTAAAGAACCTCATAAAGAATACATCAAAGCTCTCGATCTACAAATTTCAAGATGAAAGGTAAATGATTGCTGCAAATTTTTAGGTATTCTCATAAATTTAAAGAAAGCATCATTATGTTTGATAGAAAATTATGAAAATTCTTTTGTACTTGAGATGTAAATGATTCCCTATTAGGTGGAGTTTCACTATATGAGGGTATAATAATGGTAATTTAGCGTGATTTTAGAATGTGAATTGAAATATGTGCATTATCATACAAAAGCATGTTACATTTTAAGATCTTAAGCAAAATTTATAAAATATATGCAGTATAAAGGCTGAAAGTCGCAATTGCAAAGGGGAATTTTAATTTGCTTTGTGTAATTTCAAAGAAAATTTTGTAATCCTTTTTTAAGGTGTGACAATGGATTGTCAAGCTACACATCCAGGTGTGGATGTGAATGTAAGTATGCATAATGGAGAAAATTTGTCATGTCAAGGAAATTTTAGTACCAAGAGGTATAGGGATATTAATTTTTGTAATATTTATGGTTATCCAAATTTTGTACCACCCAAGATCAGAGATAAGGTACCAAAGTTTAATGGTGAGATATTTGAGTCAACAAGCAGACATCTGCAAGATTTTTTTTGATATGATGGGAGATTATGAATTCAAATTTGAGGATATGGTTATGCAACTATTTGTTCAATTTTTGAAAGGGGATGTTAGGGACTAGTTCTCTTTTCTACCAACATCTTCTATACATCCATGGGATGAATTTAAGGTAGTTTTCATGGAACCATTTTTTGAGAGAGTGAATCCAAGTGTAGTAAGTAATTTTTTTATGGAGATCCGTAGAAGTGGAGATGAGTTGATCCCCACTTTCAATCTTAGATTCAAGAAAGATATAAGGGATATCCCTAAAAATATGAGAGAAAATGATGTTGAATGTTTGGTCATGTACCTTGGTGCATTTGATAGCAAGATGAGTTACCTAATAAGGGATAAAGAGTCTACCACATTGTATCAAGAATATCAAATTTCCATGAATATTGAAAACAATTTGAAATACCTAATTATGAAAGGGAATTTGGTCGCTGGTGTGGGCCAATAAAGTACATTTCATGTGAATGAACATGTATCAGGTAGTAGAAATATTTTTCAAATTGAGGATGTATCTGCTGCTATATTTTCCCCATCATCACAACATGCAGATCATACTCAAATCCCATCTCAACATCAACAAAACTTAAGTAGAATCGATGCAATAGTTTCTATCAAGAAGTTATATAAAATGAAAAGACATTTAGGAGAATGACCCTATGAATTGTTCTCAAGGTTTTTGGATGCTCTGATAGAGGTTCCTAAGAGTATCAGACCTAGTGATTTGATATGCATTGTTTTGTTTTGTAAGGTGTACAAGCCAGGGTTGAGTAAACTGCCAGAGGAGCTGAAACCTCATGGTCTTGATTAGGTGGTTGATTGGATAAAGACTATAGAGGAGGTTAAATATGATTATATACTGCATGTCATCTATCAAATTTTTAGTAATAATCTCCATGTTGAAGAGGATCAAATGACAATGCAAGCGAGGAGGATGTATCTAAGTGTGAATAGTTGGTTGATCACTATTGTCATTTTACAAATAGCACATATGTAGATTCATATAGCAGTGTTGAGGATGAATATACATAGTATGAGGACAAGGAAGTGATGCATGATTATCTTCCTTGGGATGTCCTAGAGTGTGAGAAAATAATAAGGGTATAAGAGGAAGCCCCATGTGTTGATTTGATTAATGATAATGTTGCACATTTTGTTAATGTTGTATCATAAATAAAAGAGCAAGGTGATGAAATTGACCCAGCCGAGTCCTTTGTTGATTACAATTATTCCTATGAAATAGAGATTGAATCTCTGGATCTAAGTCTAGGATATGTTGATAGCCATGAAATGGTGTACTTACTAGGGAGTGAAAAAATTTCTTCATCTGAAGAGTTCTTAGAATGTGGATCAATAATCTTGGATGAAAATGATGAAGATTATGTTGAAAATATTTCTCTTTTCTCTTCAAGTGATTACAATGACTTTGAATGCATTGATAATCCTAGGGATTGGGATCCTCATACTAAGAAAGTAGGGGTATGTATAACAACAATGAAGGTGTGGAAGAATCCCCTATATGATGAACCTTCATCATTGTGTGAGATAAAAAATGATGATCCTTACTGGTCTAGAAATAACCCACTCTTTGTTGAAAATTTTGATGACACAACTAACATAAGCTTAGAGTGCATCCATGAACAAGAAAAGTGAAATGTTAATGGGTTTTTGGTAAGTACTAACTATGAATATATGGGATATGATACAAATAAGGTAGGAAGGAATGAAGACTAGGCCAACATTAAGGTTTTTGATTGTATCCTTGAGGATGGTGACCTTGATTCAAAATTTCCCAAGTCAAGTGAAGGATATAGTGGTACAAATATTGGTGAAGTCACTTGTTCACAAGTGAATGAGAAAACTATATTTGATGATTATCAAGAATGTAATTCAAGTTTGTTGTTAATTAAATATTACAATGGATTACTTGAGAATGAATTTGAAGATAAGGATGTCATTTTCTATTGTGATGATCCTAAATACATTGCTAATATTGCAGGAGATATAAATGAACATACCCATGTCCTTATGGTTCATGGTTGTGTGCATGAAACAATGGTTGAATTTTCAGCACTACATGATAATAGGGATGATATATATATTGGTGAAGGAAGGGACTTACTTTTGGATAATCACTTGTTGTGCACCTGAATGGATACATGGGTCTTGAAGTAGAATTGTTGCATGCTGGTGAGGAAAAATGATTTGATGAATCTTCAGATTGTGTTAATATTGTAGGATTGTTTGATCTATGTGAAGAAAAAATTAGGGGAACAAATAATAATGGAGGTAGTTTCAATCAATATGAAATGGGTTTTAGAAATTTCTTTGCTGATGTTCTATATCTTTGTAATATGATTATGGGTTCTATTTCATCTGATGAAATGAAAATTCATGTCGAGGGAAACAAGAATGTTGGTTTACATGTCAATGGACAATATTCAGATGTACTTGAGCCAGGACACCTATTTTTTTTGGCCTGTCATAATCTCCAAGTCAGGGGGAACTCTGATTATCAGTCCTTATTTTTATATGTCCCTGAGGATTGCTTGCAAAGCATATATCAAAATGTTTATGGGGGCATTCAACTTGAAAAGCGGGTTCAATATGATGTTAAAACCAATAATGTTGATGATCAGATAGAGTATGGATATTTCATTTTCCCAATACAGTCAAACGATCTGATATTTATCCAAGTTGATGAACAAGGTGATCCTAGAGGCATGGAACATGGGATTGATGTCATGGAAGTTCCTAATACAATTACTAATCCACTGAAAGTCACACAAGACAAGGTCTTTGATAGAGGAAAGGGATTGCTTTCAAGTTTTGGGGGCCATGTGGCCTCCAACATGGAGAAATGAGTAAATCCTAAGGAATTAAGGGTGGCTTCTAAAATTGAAATTGCAAGCATATTGTATATCATTGTGATTAGTGTATATAGGTTTGGTGTTGTGTGTTTGCTTTCAGTTGTGTCTGCTTTCCTTGTCTAGTAAATTTCCTTGGGTTTTGTGCTTCTCCCTTGGTCTGCTTCAACCTGAGATCTAGATTCTCACTATACCCATAGGGGGTATACATCCCCGAGAATGAGCCACTGATAGATCTTTCAAAATTCTTACAAAATTTTGAGTAAATCATGACTTGGATCATGATTGTAAGGATTTATCTCCAAGAATGGAGTTAGGGTTTTGGTCTGTAAAACCTCTTTGTATGACAATCTATCTAAAAAACCTTTGGAATTTTAATTTTGCATTGAAATTTTTCCACCGATCACTGTTAGCTTAAGTCACCACTTGAGCCTTGGAATACATGTCATTACTAGCCCCTTTGTCTAGGGATGTCAATCACCCCATGCTTTTTTCCACTTCAAGAATTCCCTAAGTCTGGAAAAATATTTCATTGAAAAAGACTTGCATTTAAGTCATTTTCCAAAGGGTTGAATGTCATTGGCCTAGCCATGACCTTGTGTTTTAAACTAACTTTATTTCATGCACAAATATACTGCCCATTGGATATGATGATTATATCCCAGCCATTGATCACACATTGCGTGGGCATTAAAGAATAGTCATCATAAGCTATGAAAGGTACGTGATTTTTTTATGCATGTCCTTGCTATGGTGGGGACCAATCCTTGTCCAAGCACTCGACAAGTGGTGGCTTTGAGATTGACGATTACCATGTAATGTAAGGATTAAATCCAGTCTGTCCATCGCACACCTCATGAAATTTAATTAATCCCACCTAGAGACTTGTAAGGTATGTGACTAAAGGACACGTGGATCCCTTGAATACTATGAAGAGTATGGTAGAGCCCATGGACACAATGATGTGGCTCCTAGTCAGCAAGTTTTCATTGGCTAGAGATTGGAAAGCTATGGTCTCGGGATTTCAAACCCAATTTGACTTAATCTAAGCTTTATGATTTTCCATCTCATCTGGAACTTGATGACCAATATTAAAAATCAGAAATAGACATGTGATACTTGTTTTAAATCTGCAAGGAGTATGCATTAATGGCATGTGTTGTACATTAGTGATCAATTTGATCCTGGTATGTGTGAGGAATTAATTTCCTATTATCATTGAGAATGATACAAAAATTTCATGTACATGGCTAATTAATGATAGAGATGTGGATGCCAGTGGTCAATTTCTTTCTCACTCGTGTGACTTTCACCAAGCATTGATAATTAGCACACCTAATTTGCTTATTAAATGGAGATTAATAGAATTTTTTTTCACCATTACAATTGAGAGTGCAAATTTTTGAATTCAAAAAGTTTTATCTGTGTTCATGAAGCTACGCTTTCAGAGAAGATGAGTAAGTCTACTACTCCTATGTCTTCAATGTGGAGGTCCCCAAGGTTAAATGTGCAAAAATTTCATAGTGATGCCCCAAAGCATGAGTAGAATGTACCTATAGCTACTACAACTTTGAAGGAAGAAGGCAAGGAGAAGGCCCATGGTGAGGAGTGTACACCAATTGCTACCAGATGTAGCCATAGGTTGAAAAGCTGAGTCGAGACCAAAGAAAGGATGAAGCCTAAAGGTAAAGATCCTGCATGATTTGTACGAGGAATGCACATCAAAATAAGGTATGGCCAAGCTTCTCTTGGATGATTGAACTCTCCTATTGTTGTTATCGATAGATTCTCGGATAGTCAGATAGAAATAGATTTAGGTTACCAATGATACCTCATGATCCTAAATCAATTGGAAGCCCCAGGGGAGGAAGTAATATTGGTTTCACCAATTTTTGTAAAGACTCCAGGTGGGCGTGATTACTCTATAGATGGTAAGGATAAGGATGAAGAAGTGGTAGTGGTTTCCCCTCTTTCCTCTGTAAAGACACAAAGTGGGCATGTGTGCTGTGGCTCTGGCACTGGTGCTTGTTCTAGTTCTAGGTGATGGAGGTTGTGTTTGGGGTCTAATTTTTGTTGTGATGACAATATTACTATGGTGGATTTTCTTGCATTCTCTATGTATGTTGTTTTTTTGTCTTCATGCTAACTGTGGATGCTTGGAGCTGATACTATGAAGACTTTTTTTTTATGTGGATATGGAATGCAGTGCCTAGTTGGTGGTTAGAGGTAACTTTTTGTGGCATCAACCTATCCATTTTGGTGGTATTTATGGATATTTTTTTCCCTTTTCTACAAATGATTACTGGCAACTGTCTTCAGAATTTTTGAAATGAAATTGAAATTTAGGTTGAAATGAAATATCTTTGAAATGTAACTATATTGAGCCCAATTCTTATCGCTCCCTTGGTCTATAAAAGGGATTTCAAGGATCATTACAAAATGTTCAATTTTCAGTCCATTATATGGTCTAGGTAGAAGTTAAGTATAGAAAGAAGATACTACAAAAAGCTTAATGAATAGAACAGTGGAATTGTCTTGGGTATAGGTTTTATATGTAAGAATCTTAAATTAGTTTTATACTAGTTAATGATATTGAATCAAATATTATCTTTCATATGCATACTCTCCTCTTGTAATTTTTTTCAAATTATAAATGAAAATATTAAGGATATTCTCGTTTATCTTCAAGTGCTTAACTGGATGTGTGTCCTTATTTTTTCTTTGACTCAATGAGTTAATTAAATGCTTTAAGAGGGTCAAAAATTTGTAATAATTTGCATGGGATTTGTTAAGGATTTGCATTTAAAATGTTGCAAGCTTTCAAATTGAAAAGCACTGTGAAAATAGTCCACCATTATCAGAATTAATTAGCTTTTGTGTTACTAGTTATTGCATATTTGACCCCATATGCCCAATTTGATGAATAATTGGTCTTATTGTTAGGATTTCTTAAAATTAGATGAATTGGTGATATTCCTAGATATGGATTCAAATTGAGAACAAAACTCATTTGAAATATTTCAATTATGAAGCATGAATTTGAAATATCTCTTCATCCCTAGCAAATAGATGGTCATTTAATTAAAATATCGTCCAAATATTTAATGACTCATGATTATTTGCAAACATTAGGGACCAATCTATGCATAGAAGTGTTCTCCATCAAATAGATCATAATGAACACAATAAGGAATACCCTCCTAGGTCCCACAAAGCCTGAAGTGAAGGAGTAAAGAATGTAGAATAATTTACTCGTTATGTTGGCCATTCATGTAGAGGATACTTGATTATAGGAGTTGGCTACTCTTTAGAGTATTCTAAGGCTGTACTGGAAAAAAACACCAACAAGCATGACATCTATGTCTATGCTTTCTAGAACTTTGGTTTCTTTTTAGTTAATTGTTAATTTTTTTTTTTGGTAAGAGTGGGTTTGTCAATCCTAGGTTACTTCTCTTCCTTGGGAGGAATAGAAGAAACAATAGGAGGTTACTCAACCGATTTCTCTTTGAATTTTTTTTAAAAATTGACTCTTAGAGGGACAATAGGATTGCTTGTGTTATCTTGTGTTTCTTGTAAGAAATTGTAGGAGGTTTTTCTATAGGTTTTTCTTGTATGTTTGGAAGTTCTTTTGGTTCAATCATTGTTTCATCAAGGATAGTTGGTTTGGTCATAGGTTGAGGCATATTTTGAAGGAATAATTCTACTATTTTATTTTCCTTTAATTTTGATATGATTTGAAAAAGAAATCTTCATGAGGCTTGATAGGTTCCATAGGCTCGGGCCAAAATTAATCTAGTGAAAATTTCCCTTTTTCTAAGGAAGGATTAAATCCACTATGATGCACAATAAAAATATCATTTCCAAATGGAAAATTTAGACATTTATGCACAAAGGGATGAAATTCATAGAGCGAAGCCATGGATAGCCTAGCTTCAAATGAAACTGGTTTGATTGTGGAATGATAGAAAATGAGACAGTTAATGTTTTTAGTCTGACCTTTAAAAGGATATCTATCAAGCCTATCATAGGGAAAGAAAATCCATTATGTCTTGATCCATTTTTTTAGGTTATGATATGTTTCTTGATATAGTTCATGCACATATAAGAATTCTTCTATTATAAAATTCTCTCCAAAGACAAGAGCAATCAATATCCCATTAGTGGGCTTGTGATTGATTCAGAAAGATATGTAAAGAGGAGCATCAAGTGGACATTTAAGTGTTTCATTTTGTGAGCAAGCAATGTCAAAAGGTTGTTTAGGTGAGAGCTTATGAGGTCTAGCTTCAATAAATGATACCACTTTCTCTATGGGATGTGGTAGAATATGATCATGATCCATGTTAACATTTTTCTTAGTTTGAGGAGGATTCATTATGGCATGTATTTTTCTGTTTTCTTATTTATTCAAGTATTCATGAAGTAAGTGACTAAGGCTATAGATGATTTATGTTTCATTTTGAGTTTTAAGAACTTTCCTTAGATTTTGTAAAATGGGAACCATGATAATCTCTATGAATTCACTAAGGATATGAGCTTGTTTGTTTTCTAGTTCTTCATCTAGCTTGTCAATAACATCATCCACATTGATTATAGGAGATGAATCCATGGGAAATGAAGTGTGTAAATTATGAGCCATGGAGGGTCGATTCTCAACACTATCAGAAAGAGAGTTAGAAAACCCAAGATCCATGGTGAGTGAGATGTTGCGGGATGACATGAGCCCCGAACTATGACTTATAATAGTATTGTGAATAGAACACCAAGTTGTAAAGCTCATACAATTTTTACAACCCCAATGTGCAAACCCTAGAATAACAAAGGGGCAATGCAATAACCTAGAATGAAATGCAATTTTTAGATTCTACATAATGAAATTTACTGATTACATGATGCAATAAGCTAAAAATGAAATGTTTGAATCAAATTTTTAACTTTAACAATGCACTGCAATGAAGTAATTTAAGCTAAATATAATTAATTTGATGAAACAAAAATTCAAGAAACTAAAACAAAAAAGTAACATTACCAAACAGAAGCTAGAAAATGAGATTTTCATATGTAGAAAATGAAGATCAGTAGCTAATAGGGACTCATGCACCAGTAAGGGCGAATGGGTCCTGGTTAGATATTTTTCTGATGTTTCTTTAGATTTCAAAGTGAATTTTTATTTTTATTTAGTTGTTAGAAGGTACAAACAGGACCTGATCAAAGACTCATTTTCTAGTAGGGGAGAATGGGTCCTGGTTAGGTGTTTTTAAATGGCTTGCAAGCTTTCAGTGATGTCTTTTAGTTCTAGGTTTGAGAAAATGAATTTTAGTTTTGTATTTTCTAAAAATGCAATGTAAATATGCAATGACAAGATGGAATGCAAGGAATAAATTGAAATTCAATTTTTTAAAAATTTCAAATGCAATTGTATGAGATCTAAATGACATACACAAATCACTAGTTTTATTTTTGTATTTTTCAAATTTAGAGAGATGCAAAAAAATACAAGTCTAAATCTTAAATGAAATGTAATATTTAATGCAAAACAAGTATCCTAAATGAGATTTTAATTAAATGGTAATGAATGTAAGATCTAAGCTAAGATGAAAAAGAGACTTCAAAAATCAAAAAATTGCAATGCTCAATATGTCAGGTTCACGAAAATGTTTAGTGGGGAAAAGGTAAGGTCTACCACCATGAGTGAAAAATATGATAAAACACTAAATATTTTCCCTACTAAAACACTCAATTATGTATATCACAAGATGAAAATAATAGTCAAAAATGATACCTAACTATTAGCGCAACTATGAGGGGAGTTTTTAGAGCATAAAAAGTTGTGTACCTTGTCCAAAACTTGCTATTTTTAAGCTACAAAGTACTCATTCGCCTTTAGTGGTGAATGGGTCCCTATTAGGGTTTCTAAAACTGTGATCAAGGTCATGTTCCTTGATTTTTTCACTCTCAAAATCCCAATTATCAACTTTTGGAAGTCTATAGATAACTTTGTAGCTTTGAATCTTTGATTTTACACTTTGTATGACAAATTTTGCAACTTGTAGACTTTGACAATTTTGCTCCAAACTTGCTCCACTTGATCTTCAACCCATAAATCTGCAATTACATGTATTCAAGGGAAGAAGAAATTGTTGTTTGTTAGTGAATGGTGGTTTTCCTAAGTCAAACCACTTGTATGTAATTAAACCAAATTCAATGAAATAAAAGATTTGAAACATGAAACATTAAATATGAAATTGATGTCACCTTGTATGATGTATTTTGAAACAAATCTGCAAACTAGCATGTAGTGGTCATGAAGAATGTAGATCTTGGATCCTTGAATATGATGTGAAAAATGCTTGCAAGTAGATCTTTAATGCTATATCCACTTTCTTAGCTCAACAACATACATGAATGCATTAAACCCTTGTCATGATGATATGCTCTTGAATTGCTACAATAAACTCTTGAAATCTTCCTTGAAATTCCTTGTGAATGTTCTTGTAATGCTCTATAATTCTCTCTTGAAGTTGCTAGGATGTCTCATAAACTTGACAGGAGAAACAATGTGAATTAACCCCTTATTTATACTAAATTAGGAGATTAACCTCGAAATTCAAACAATTAAGGATGACACCAGATTTGGAAGTAAACATTATTAAATTCCTATTAGGATTAAATTTTCAAAGGGGGTCCTAATTAAGGGAGGACCCATTCGCCACCTAGGGTGTATGGGTGTTATCTTAGTTTTCCAAGTCCTAACCTCGGGGGATAGAAAGAGCATTAAAAACCCATTTCAAATTAGTTGATAAAGGGAGGTCCTATTAAGGGACAACCCATTTGCCACCTAGGGAAATTGGGTCTTGGCACCATTTTCCAGGACCTAATTTTTTTCCACTTAAATATTGGGTATGTGCAGGATCATGATGGGCCAAAAAGTGTCGATATGTAAGTGATATGCTGGCCCGTGTGGCTGACGACTTTTTTTTACCCAAAATTGATGAAACAAAAAGGGTTTTTAAAGGAGATTCTCAACTTTCCACCAATATAAATTATTCTTTACTTTGAATTTAATAAATTATTATTATTCATTTTCTATTTGAATTATGACTAAAGTCTTGATTGATAGGTTGATTGAAAAACATCCATAGCTTTCAAACGGTATCACATTTTTTGAATCTAAAACATGCGTCACATTCTATGCTTTTCATTCTATAGGATTAAAAAAAAAAGAATTGAATTTCATGATGTTTTGACCAAGGTGGTCAGACATAAGAGTTTTTATATTTTTAAAAAGTTGTATTAAACAAATCATAATTAATTATTTACTTGGAAAAAAATTACAAAAAAATATGCATCACATCTGGACATGAGTCCTCTACTTATATCTAAAATATTATCATTGTATTGTGGTTAGGGTGGTTAGACAGACATTGACTTCTTATTTTTTCCCTGAATTTTAAGTACTGCTGCATTGAAATTTCAATTTTTCACCAAATAGATATATATATTTTTAAATAAACCTAGTAGTTTAGAAACTACATTCAATTTTGTACAGATTATATTGTTACAAATTTTTGAAATAATATAGATAACTTATTCAAATTTTTACATAAAGTTTCCTAACTCTGGTTTTTCTGAATTTTTTGCCACTTAAGGTCCATTTTTTTCCATGATGATCCTGCACATACCCTATTATATCAATTAAATTATGGGTGTTGGGATATATTTTTGGGAGGTGTCATGAATAAGGTTTAAATTTGAATCAAAGGGGTTAATTAACTCCAATTAACCACAATTAATTAAGACCATCCTAGATAAGTGTGAAATTTCTTTAAAACACTTTACAATACTTAAATAAGGTACAAATTTAAATAAATTTTATTAAGAAAGGGCCCATTAAGCTTAATTAAGTAAATAAATGCTAGAAAAGTGTGAAAGTGTATTACAACACTTCACAACACCTTTGAAAAGGATCAATTAAAGCATGTTTTAATAAAATAAAGGTCCTAGAATGATGTAAATTTGTACAACACATTACAACACTATTTCAAGACACCATTAATTTAGTTTTAATATCAATTATCAAACTAAGTAAGGGAAAAAGGCTACTTTTTCCATTACTATAGGAAGAAAGACCCATGTGCCTAAAGTATGTAGACACCTAAAAATGACCTAGGCCTGCAAGCTTCATTTTTACCACTTTCGTCCTAGCATAATTAAGTCATTTAATTATGTCTTTGGTCCACATTCGACTATTGATTAAATAATTCATAATTATTTAATTAATTCATGTCATTTGTTCCTCATGATTATTAAATAAATAAATGATATTTATTTATCTAATACATCATTAATTATCTAAGTCTTCCTCTAATTAAATAAATTTCTTAATTTATTTAATCCCCCTTTTGTCATTTATTTCTCCTTGATTATTAAATAAATAAATGTTATTTATTTATCTAATATGTCATTAATTACCTAGGTCTTCCTCTAATTAAATAAATTTCTTAATTTATTTAATTCCCCTTGGTCATTTATTTCTTCTTGGTTATTAATTAAATAAATCTTTTTTATTTAATTACGTCACTAATTAAGGCCCCTTCTTTTAAAATTAAATAGATTCTAATTTATTTGAGTTTTGTCAATTTTCTACTATAATTAAATAATTATTTTAATTATTTAATTATTCATTAACCTCTTCTCTCATTAAATTAAATAAAGTTAATTTATTTAATTTAGTCCACTCTCTTGAATTTTGAATTAAATTATTATTTAATTCAAAATGATTCATTTTGTCACATTCCTCTATAATTTAATAATATCTTTATTATTTAATTATTCACTGGTCACCTGGAGTAAATAAATTTTATTATTTAATTTCTCCAGCAACCTCTTTGTTCGTGCCAATCTTATCTTCCAAATCAAATCTTATCTATTGACATCTCATTTAATTTCGGCCCTTGATTGAATTATTTTATAATTCAATCTTGGCCATTCATTTCTTGTCATTGCCCTAATTTTGACCTAACCCTAGTCCATACTACAACATTCAATCTTGACCATTGATTCTAGGGTATTTGTCATCTTCTCATCCTAGCCACACATTCAAAATTGTATTTTTTATAAAATGGCAATTTTGTTCTTATTTTGGATCTCATGCCGATTCTGTCAACTTAGGTTATTATGATTGTCATTTGCAGTCATTGTCATTTTAGTCTATTGTGAGATCATTTCTTTTATACAAATCCTTCAACACTTGCATAGGGCTTTGTCATTAGTCATAGTTGCTCATTTGAAATCTGAGGGCATCTCTATTTACTACAAGCTAGGAGGTGTAACAAAGGTGAAGCATGGAAGATGAAGACTTAGGGTAACTTTGTTCCTTTTGTTTTCATATTTATTTCCTTTGTACTTTGTTACTTCAATGGATTTTAATGTTATTGTGCTAACCCCTCTAATAAATTTGATTTTCCCTTGATTACATTGGTGAACCCGACGTCGTTTTTCTATTTTTCATATGGTTTTTTGTTGTTTTCTATCATTTTGCAAGTACAGGTACGGATCACTGCAAGTGTTTTTTTTAAAAAACATTGTGATGCATTTGATGCGTCGCGATGCATCAGAGAACACTAGTGATGCAATCACTCTGACAAGCTACAACCACTGACCAGAATGATGCATCTAACCTTCTGAGTCACATTTGAAGACCCGAGCGACGCATTTTCTCTACCGTGCCGCATCTGCCTGGTAAATTTTTTTTCTAGGTTCTTATTTTTGAATTTTTGGGTTTTTCTGGTTTCTGGTTTTCTGATTTTCTGTATTCTTTTTTATTCCTACATGTTGGCTAAGATTAGATTTTGTGTTACTAATCCTATCTTGTAGCACGTGGCGATCCCCATTCGTGTGTTTTCTGTTTTTGTATGGTTTTCTGTTGTTTTCTGTCATTTTGCAGGTACATGTACGGATCGACGCAACTATTTTTTAAAACATTGTGTCACATTTGATGCGTCACGATGTATATGACGACATAAGCGATGCACTCACTTTGACAAGCCGCAACTGACAACTATAACAATGCATCTGACCTGTCGAGTCGCATTCGAAGACCCGAGCGACACATTTGCTCTGTCGCGCCGCATCTGTCTTGTAAAAGTTTCTTTCAGTTTGGTCATTTTGATTTTTAGATTTTTAGGTTTTTCTAGTTTCTGGTTTTCTGGTTTTCTATTTTTTCTGTGTTTTTATTCCTACATGTTAATTAGATTAGATATTTTGTGTTACTAATATTTTCTGGTAGCGTGTGGTGATCCTCTTTCGTGTGTCAAAGACCATTACATACGAGACTACTAATATTCATTGTTTGCAGATTCGCATGTCAAAGAAGGAAGAAACAAACATTGTGCTTGTTTATTTCTAGATTAGCAAACATTTGTTTTTGGTGCATATAAAAAGAATCATGTCTTCTTTGATTGATTGTGCTTGTGGAGTGGTAGGTGAGTATGCTCTCACTTGGTGAAAACCTTGTGATCGGAAAACTAGACCCATTCTTATTTGTTATTTACCTTGACTTGGTACATCAAAGTATCCTCTCCCCTCGCACTTTCAGGCGATCTTGGGTGTAAGAGAAATGGTTATGAACTCTAGAAATTGGGCCTGCCTAGGGATTTCATCACCCCAACGCGACTCAAAGTGGCAATGGAGCTAAAGCCAAGCTACCCCCAACTGGTATATAAATGTAAACTGTAAGGGAAAACCTAAGGTTGCGAGTGCAGATGTGTCATACGGACGGAGTTGTACTCCCTTAAACCCTGTTGAGCTTAACCTCTTCAGGCTAGAGTGCCACCTTAATGGTGATTAATCTCTTGTCCCATGTATGGCCACTCGAATGGGGGTCCTGAACTAAAAACTCTTGTGTAGTAAGCCAAAATCCTTCTATTTTCTAGCGTAGCACCGATCGATGTGAAGGCATCCACACTTTCATAGTTTTTAGTAGAGGTGATCAACTTGCCATGGGAGTTTCATGGGGGTTGGAAGCTTGGTTGGCCTGAGAAGAGAGTGCACTATAACGGGGAGCCTGTGCAGCCAAGCTTTTGAATTCACACGCTACAAATATGCAGTTATGTGGAATCTAGTGAATATTGCCATGGCCTAACCTAGGATCGTGCTTATCTGATGTGTGTTTGGTTACTTCTTAAAATGTTGTGTTTGTCAAGTGTATTCTGGTTCCATCACAATTCAAACAAAACATTCAGCAAACAGATCAAAATTTCTCTCAAAAAAAAAAGATAAGAAAATCACTTTGAAACTAAACTGAGTCGCATCTGTCAAACCGCAACTACTTTA
Source organism: Sequoia sempervirens (assembly GCA_007258455.2). Lineage (NCBI taxonomy): Eukaryota > Viridiplantae > Streptophyta > Pinopsida > Cupressales > Cupressaceae > Sequoia > Sequoia sempervirens. Next base: position 407,459,467 of record VDFB02271358.1, on the reverse strand, counting down.
CTGCAATGCAACTACTCTAATAAACCGCATCTAAAACTTAGAACAACGCATCTATAGGCGTCATGATGCATCTGACAACTAAAAGGCCGCATTTGCTTAATCGAGTCACATTTGACAGTCAAAAAGCCGCAATCGATAAATCAAACCACATTTGCTAAACTAATACGCATTTGCATTTTTGACCGACGCATCTGCCTGTCAAAAATTAAAACTTCATAGCCGAAACCTGAGGTCTTCAAACTGTCAACCAATTGTCAAACTGTGTCACCAAGAAGACTCTATTAGAAACCTAACTTGAAATTGCTCAAAGTCTTGACCATTAGTTTGCATTAGTCACCATCGGTTTCATACCTCATTCATTTTTTGTTGCATACATTTGACATTAGACTATCCCTAGGTTCACATTTTGCATAGTTAGGATTAGGCAAATCTTAAGCACCCCTTGGCAAAGTCATTGTTTTTGAAATTAGACCCTTTTGGACCAAGTTATCAAACCTCCTTTTAGTCATTGTCCTCTTTTGTGAGATTTCTTCCAACTCAAAAGTCTAGTTAGGAAGACTCACTAGTCACTTAGATCTTGTCAACCTGTCATTTACAATAAAGTCCTTTAGCAGTCCAAATCAAAAACAAAGTTCAAGCTTAGAAGTGCTTAGATAACCTTATCTTACATTGCATACACATTGCATACCTTATTTACAAAAATACAAAAATATTAGTCATTCTAGGCGTCATTTTGAACTTAGACTTCACATAGTGTCATACTTGCATTTAGTTGTCATTCCCTTTTCGAGAAATCTCATTTATGGTCGAAACCAGACTTCAAAAACAAAAGAGACAAATGGAAAACTTTAGGCAAGACCCCAACAATCCTCCACATGACTCAAATTGGACCTTATACAATCCATTTTCTAATCTAGACAATCAACCTCTAGTGACAACACAATCCTCATCAAACAGTACATTGAAACTCTACTTGCAAAGAGATGAAAATAGTCAACTACTTCAGGAAAACATAGAGGCATTGACACAAGATGCAGAGGTCTATCAGCTTGCTGAAACAATAGCGCGTCAAGACAGAGACAGATTTGTAGCTATGCTCTTGAGTGAAGGAGCTAAGTTACCACAAGGATTTTACATTAACACGGTAAATGAACCTAATGCCAACAACACATATAACAGTTCACATAGTGGTCAATTCCTAAATACTACGAGCAACACCCCTTTTGACACCACAATGACATCGCATACCACATCCAACATCCCAAACATCTCCAATACAATAAACGCTACATCTATTGGGGGATCACAATTGTCCACAACACTACCCCAATCGGATGGAACCACTCTTGGCTCCTCGACAACATGGGAAAATTATTCCAATCCTCTTTTTACCGCAACAGTAAATACCACGGGGGCATCATCAAGTCACCACAATCCCCCCTTGACAACTAGATCTACTACCATGAACACAACTTCGGCAAATCTGTTCAGTAGTACTTCACAAAATCCTCTAAGAGGATCCATAGGACGTATCTTTATCCAAGGACAACAACAAAATGTCAACACGACAACACAGTCAAATGTCATTACCTCCCAAGGCACAAACAAAAACACCCCCCTTGTTCAAAATCAGCAATTCACACAAGGTGGCCAAACAACACAACCCATGACATCATCAACACACTATAATAGTCATGGCCACTACATCCCTCAAATAACGACACACATGGGTGGGGGACACATACCAACATATTCATCCAACATTCACACTCATCAACATGCACCAAATCACAACTTCCAATACCAGCAACACACGCCATATGTACCGCATCAATCTATACCACCACAGTGCACTAACATTCATGCACAACAGACAAGAACACATGGTGTACCAGGAAATTTGACATATGGAAATGTAAATGACCCTACCATAGATGAACTTAAAGCAAGAATGAGGGATATGGAGAAAACTATGCAAAACATGTACATTTTAGGTAGGAAATCAAAAATATCATATGACCTGGATGTATACCCATTTGACACAAGCCTATATATGCCTGCATTCCCACTAGGATATGTGTCACCCAACTTCACGAAATATAGAGGCAAGACAAATCCCATTGAACATGTTTGCGAATTCGCAACCAACTGTATGGATATCGCCTACGAACCAACATACTTGATGAGACTTTTTTCCAAAAGTTTGGTGGGTCAAGCCCTTGAATGGTTCTCAACTCAAAAAGATATCCAGACATGGGATGAGCTCAAATGAAAATTCATACACAATTACGCCTACAACATTGACATGGATACCTCTATTACTAGCTTGTGTAATCTCACACAAGAAGACTCAGGTGAGACATTTATTCCATTCTTTCAAAAATGGAGAAGCCTCGCTAGTCGATGTCACATTGGCATTCCTAAAAGGGAAAAAGTTGACATGTTCGTCCAAACACTTCTAGGACCCCTAAAATTTGCATTACAAATACATTGTTGCACAAATTTCACAGAATTAGTGGAAAAGGGGGTCCAGATTGAGAAAGCCCTTATCGCAAAGGGAGAACTGAGATATGGTTCTAAAAATATGAACACCAACCCACCCGCTGACAAAAACAAATATTGGGTCAAGAATAAAAATGTTACAAATGACGGTGTTGTGGACGCCAAGACTGCAAGTCCTGTATTGGCCCTGAAAGGGGTCCAACAACAAAACAAACCAACAACAGCATTGACACCTCCTCCCAATACTCCTTCAAACAACCAAAATGGTCAAAACAATCAGGTCCAATATCGTCAAATGAGACAATTTCCTAGGGGTCACACATACACCAATTTAGGTGAACCCATTGAAGAAGTCCTTAAGAAATGCATCCAACATGGGGTCATCAAACTTTTGGAAATCAAACCTTATGACCCCAGACAATTCAAACCAGCATGGTGGAATGACAATGCAGTTTGTGAATACCATCGAGCCAAGGGGCATACAACCTCTAACTTCCAACAATTGAAAAACATCATACAAGACCTTATCGAAAATCGCACCATCAAAGTGGGTGGATCACAATTCAACTCCAACTCAGACCATACTATCCACAAGAATCCACTGTAGGATCATGGTTCCCATAATGCTTCCACTTCATGTTCACAGAACCAAGCTAACTTCACCCGAGCCAAGTACGATTATTCTAATGGACCAATAATAAATAATGTCAGAACTGATGATGAATACATCAATACCATTACGATCAAGAGAGCACCACAGTGTAATGCTACTACTTGAAGTGGCAAGTTCACTATAGCCGGTCCACCTCCCCTTAGACAAGCCAAGATCATTATAACAGGCCCATCTACTAAGCAATCACAACCCACTTCATCGGCTAAACAGCCAAAACCTGTCTCAACCCCACAATAGTGGAAACCCAAAGGACAGTTCAACCTAATTGACCAACTAGGAAAGACTCCGGCGCAAATATCTATTCTTGAGCTGCTATGTATTTCTCTTGCGCACAAAAAAATCCTAGATAAAACTCTTCTAGAGTTGTCGGTCTCGAAGTACATTGATGTCAATCAGTTTGAAACTATGGTGGGATATCTCACCATGCCACACCATGTCACCTTCTCGGATCAGGATTACTCATCATCTAAAACCAACCACAATGACGCATTACACATAGAAGTGTTTATCCACAAGCACAAAGTTAGACGAGTTTTAATAGATGGCGAAGCAGGGTTGAATATATGCTCTCTCAAATTGGTTAAGGCTTTAGGGTTCTCTGATGCGTGCGTAGATCCAACAGAAAGCATAGTGATCAAAGCATATGATGATGAGGAACGCTCTTCACGAGGTGTTATCTCTCTCCCTATCAGAGTGGGACCGGTCATTGTAGACACAACCTACCAGGTCTTGGATTTGGAACTACCATATAACATCTTACTTGGTTGTCCATGGATCCACGCATTAAAACCTATTCCATCGACATACCACCAATGCCTCAAGTTTCCTTTTGATGGCACAGAGGTAACCATATACAGAGACCCCGACCCTTTCCAATATTGTATCAACTTGAGGGGTATCTCTAAAAACTGAGTACCTATTAACTGAGAAGCACCTGGCTCCTCATCATCCAAATACATTGACCCTTCCACGCTCATGTCATGTCCCACATCCACTCCATCCATGTCTTCTGCCATACCACCACCTTCCACCAACCCTAAGATTGAATCAACTGTCAAAATCTAGGACCTCGGCTGCAAAGAATTTAAACTAAATACAACATACAGCATAACTACAATACCCACTCGTCCAAAGATATATGGTCGGTCACGTTTCAGAATGGAACCTCAAGAAACTTTCAAAGTTCCACCAAATACAGTTTTTATCAAGTGGGGAGACATGAGTGATGAAGACCTTGCTGACATCATAGGATGGATCTATAAGGATACAGTTGCATTACCTCCATTACCAGTTCAAAAATATGGCAAGGGTTACAACATCATGAAGGATAAAGGCTACGATGCTACTAGTGGCCTTGGAAAAAATAAAACTGGTCGAAGGGAACCCATAGAAACTTTCCAAACTCTGAAGTATCTTGGATTAGGGTTTGGATCACTCGACAATGATGATCAACGTACCTCTGGACTTTCCAATGAGCGAGTACATGCTTCTGACAGTGTCGAGACTACTAGGGAAACTCTAACCGAAACAGACTCCCATGAGTGGGAATTTGGCTCAGAACGATCCCTAAGCGACTGTTGTCTTGATGATTTGTTTGTTGAACCAGGGGAACTGACCTCTAAACAACGATTTTGGAAAACATTCAAAATTGAACAAGCACCAAATAGCCAAAGTCCTACTACCACTTCCCATGACACACAACAACCATCATCTGACCCCCCCAATCTAATCTATCCAAAGTGTCAGACAACATTGATAATCAGGGCACTCAAACCTTCACTCCTTATTACGACAATGCATATGACACTAGTGAAGGAGAATACTGGATAGAGTTCGATGTCAAGTTGGATGATGATAACCTCATCTACAACATCACTAAATCCATCTGCATGTTGTCCACATCCTCACCCCAATTCACTAACCTTGACGATGGCATCTCTTTAGTTTACCCCGAACTAGTCGATTGGGACCAACAAGGACCGCCAGTTCTGGACACATTCCAAAATGATGAAGCAATTGCCGAATTCATGGGATTACGAGAAGGCATACCAAGTGGGGACCACAAATCCAGATTTTCCATTGATTTAGACTGCACCACATACTTTGGCGAGACTGTTCAGTCCTCTAGTCGCAAAAGTAAAAATAAGGTAAAAAATGAAAAAATCTCTAGGTGAAAACCGAAAGGCACCTCTTGATGAAAAAATAGTAAAAATAAAGGATGTATCTGCGGGTGAAAACCTCTCCGAGGCGCCCAAAGATGGAGGACTAGACTTTCTCCCTGTACAACAAGAAAAATCAGCTATGCTTATTGAGGACACAATAGAGGATAATATTTCAACTGCAGAAGACCCCAAGATGGTCCTATTTGCCGCATCATTGACTAAGGAAGAGAAACTAGAATTTCATAAATTCTTTGCTGATCGGAAAATCAACTTGGCATGGTCTTATGCTGATATGCCAGGATTAGACCCAGAACTAGTTTTGCATCATCTGCCACTATTACCTAATGCTAAACTAGTCAAGCAGAAGTTGTGCAAAATGCATCCCCAAGTTGCCCTATTGGTCAAGGCAGAGTTAAAGAAACTATTAGATGCCAGATTCATAAGGTCTATTGACTATGCTAAATGGATTTCCAACCTAGTCCTGGTCACAAATCCAAATGGGTTGATCTGTGTATGTATAGATTTCTGAGACTTAAACAAAGCATGTCCAAAGGATGACTTTCCTTTACCAAACATTGACATCATAGTGGACCTTACAGCAGGACATGAGATACTATCCCTCATGGATGGTTTCTCTGGCTATAATCAAATTCGCATTGCTCCTGAGGATCAGTATAAAACATCATTCACATGCCCATGGGGTACATACTGTAGGAACATCATGCCCTTCAGTCTTAAAAATGCAGGTGCCACGTATCAAAGGGCTATGACCACGATCTTCCATGACATGATGCACAATATAATGGAGGATTATGTAGATGACCTATTGGCCAAATTAGCAACAAGGAAAGATCATTTGAAGGTACTCAACAAAATTTTCAAGAGACTGGAAGAGTACAAAGTTCGGCTAAACCCTAAGAAGTGTGTTTTTGGGGTCACGTCAGGTAAACTATTAGGGTACATAGTTTCCTGAAGAGGCATAGAGGTCGATCCGGCAAAGGTCAAATAAATCATAGACATGCCTCCACCCAAATGGATCAGTGAACTCAAAACTCTGCAAAGCAGAGTACAATCTATTCACCATTTCATAGCTTAATTGGCAGATAAGTGCCACCCATTCCAGTACTTGTTGTGCAAATGCGTCCCCTTTGTATGGATAGATAAGTGTCAAGAGGCCTTCCAGCAAATCAAAGATTACCTACTATCAACACCAGTCCTCATGTCGCCTATTCATGGAAAGCCATTAATTCTATACATCTCGACCACTAATTCAGCACTGGGGGCATTACTGGCCCAAAATGATCATGAAGGGAAAGAAAGAGCAATCTACTACATCAGCCGCACACTGATAGGTTATGAGTTGAATTACACATACATTGAACGTGCATGCCTCGCAGTTGTCTTTTCAACCCAAAAACTAAGGCATTATATGCTCAATCATTAGACACAACTAGTTGCCAAGATCGACCCATTGAAATACCTATTATGTTGAGCAGCGTTAATAGGCTGATTGGAAAAATGGGTCATGATCCTAAGTGAGTATGACATATAGTATGTTGAACGCAAGGCAATAAAAGGGCAAGTAATAGCATATCAACTGGTAGATGCACCAATGCAAGTCTCTCATCCATTGGTAACTAATTTTCCTGACGAGTCCATTTTTCATACAAAACCAGTAACACCATGGAAGCTGTATTTTGATGGGTCTCACACTGGTCATGGCTCAGGCGTTGGAATATTGTTCATCACACCACAAGGGGATTCAATTCCTAAGTCATTTCAAATCGCTTTCCCTTGTACAAATAACATTGCCGAATACGAAGCACTAGTTACAGGTCTCAAGTTGGCAATCAAATGGAAAATTTAGACATTGCTTGTATTCAGGGATTCCCAGCTAGTAATCAACCAAGTGAATGGTGACTATGAAACAAAGGATGAGAAGTTGCTTCCTTACAAGAGGATGGTGAACAGTTTCCTAACATACTTCCAATTAGTGTCTTTTGAAGAAATCCCAGGGCACAGAATAAGGCAGCTGATGCAATGGCTACTATTAGTTCTCTCTTGGACATCCCTAAAAATGTGTCACAATTTGAATTCCTAGTAGAATAGCTATTGATACTGGCATATGATATCCCAGAGTTGGAAATGGTTTACGAACTTGTTGGTCCCAACTCTCCTTGGTATCAGGACATTTATGACTATCTAAAGACTCAAACCCTTCCACCGAACCTATCCAATAACCAAAGGAAGTCCTTCATTAGGAAATCCACAAGGTATGCCATTATCAGTGACACCCTATACTGTCATGGTTTTGACAATACCCTCATTAGATTTCTTGACACCGATGAAGCATGTACGACCTTACGAGAAGTGCATGATGGTATATGCGGATCTCATTCGAGTGGTCCTACTTTGGCTAAGAAACTAACGAGACTTGGGTATTATTGGCCGACAATGGAAAAAGATGCACTTGAATATGTTACAACTTGCCGCAAATGTCAAATACAAAGTGATTTGGTCCATGCTCCGGCACAAGAACTTCGACCAATCACTTCTCCGTGGCCCTTCGCTCAATGGGGACTCGACCTCGTGGGTAAGATTCATCCAACCTCATCCAATGGCCATAAATTCATTATCACTGCCACTGAGTATTTTACAAAGTGGATCGAAGCCATCCCATTGACATAAATTACTGGCAAACAAATATCAAAGTTTATTCTCAACTACATCATTTTCCGGTATGGCCTCCCACAGTCCATCATCACTGACAACGGACATCCGTTCAAAAACCAAGATGTCCACGAGTTATGTGAACGATTCCATATCCAACACCACTTTTCATCCCCGTACTACCCCCAAGGAAATGGTGAAGCTGAGGCATCGAATAAAACCATTGTCAAGATTCTCAAAAAGATTGTCAGTGACGCTGGCCGTGATTGGCACATGCAACTTAACCCTGCTCTATGGGCTTACCGAACTAGCATTTGTACGCCTACAGGAGCTACCCCATTCACCCTAGTCTTTGGCGCTGAAGCCATCTTACCCATTGAGGTTGAAATTCCTTTGCTACGGGTCTCCTTAAAGGGTCTAACTAATGAAGAGGAGTACCAACAATCACGCTTGCATGAGCTAGAAATGTTGGGCAAAAGAAGACAAAACTCACTGAATCACCTCCAAGCATATCAAAACCACCTTTGTCGCAGCTACAATAAAAAGGTTATGGTCAGAAAGTTTGACATTGGCGACCTGGTTCTCATGCAGAACCCTAAGAACCAAGCAGATAGAGAAAAGCCAAGAAAATTTGAACCAAACTGGCTGGGTCCATATATTATCATATCTTCTTTTGGTTCTGGAGCATATCAACTGGCAACTCCATATGGAGAACAGTTGACTGAGCTCATCAATAGTTTACACCTCCGAAGGTTCTACGCATAGCATCAGAGGACAAAGCTGAAAGCCCTAAAAATACAAAAAAATTGAAAAATGGTAAAAAAAATCGTCACCAAAAAGGAGAAAATTTAATGAGCATGCTGTGAGAGTGGATAGGCAATAAATGAAAATGGACTGGACCTTTCCTAATCATAATGAAAATGGATTGGACCTTTCCTAATCATGGGATTATGAAATTGCAAGTCAAGTAGTTGGAGGATGGGACATGAGGTGATAGAAAAGGGGAATTAAATGACTAGATTAACTAAATTTTGGTATTTGTTTAATTTAGAGAGGAAACGGTGACAAAGGTAATGTAATTAATTGAATTAATTTATTACTTTTGAACCTTAGAATAACTAGAGATAAATTAATATCATTAATTAAATAATTCCAATATTATTTAATCAGTACATGTGGGTATCTGCAAGATCATCATGGAAAAAATAGGCCCTTAAGTCACAAAAAAATCAAAAAGATCAGAGTTAGGCAACTTGACATAAAAATTTGAATAAGTTATCTATATTATTTCAAAAATATGTAAGAATATAATTTGTAGCAAATTGAATGTAGTTTCTAAACTACTAGGTTTATTAAATAAATATAAAAATCTATTTGGTGAAATTTTGAAATTTCAATGAAGTAGTACTTAAATTTGAGGGAAAAAATAAGTAGGTGTTTGTCTGACCACCCTAACCAAAATAAAATGATAATATCTTTCTATAATATTTTAGATATAAGTAGAGGACTCATGTCCTGATGTGATGCAAATTTTTTGTAATTTTTTTCTAAGTAAATAAATAATTAGGAATATTATATTACAACATTTAAAAAATATAAAAACTCGTATGTTTGACCACCTTAACTTGGTCAAAACTTCATGAAACTCATTTTTTTTAATCTTAGAGTATGTGAAGCATATAATGTGACACATGTTTCAAATTCAAAAAATGTCATATCATTAGAAAGTTATAGATGTTTTTCAATCAGCCTATTAATTAGGACTTTAGTTTTAATCAAAATATAAAATGAATAATAATTATTTATTAAATTCAAAGTAGAATGCAAATTTAATTGGTGTAAAGTTGAGAATCTCCTTTTAAAACCCTTTTCATTTCATCAATTTTGGGTAAAAAAATTCGTCAGCCACATACCCTACACATACCCATCATATCACCACTTTTTGGCCCATCATGATCCTGCACATACCCATGTAGAAGGGAATTTAATGAAACGATGGGGAAAAGTTGGTGAAAATCTACTGGTCAATTTTAGGTGTCTACATTTTTCCCTATTCAAAATAACATTAAAATAATGATGTTTCAAAGAAGATAAAAATATATATGACTTAATTGAATAACCAAATGAACACATTCTCTAGCATGGAGAAAATGGAATAATTACAAGGAAAGGAAATGTGGAGGTGATGACCCCTCGAGAGGTTGGATATGAAAAATGGACCTGAGTGGCCTCTTAGAAGATAGAAAAGAGGGATAGTAGAAGGTCCATGATTAAAATAATTGAGATATGCTAAATGAATGATTGAAAACGGGGCGAAAAAGGGTGAATAGGGTGATTAGAGTTTACTATAAATAATAATTAGGGGCTGATTACTATTCATTTTAACTCTAATTACCCAAGCAATTGAGTGAAGAAAAAGGAAAAAAATGGCATGTGGATGAGTTGTTGCACACCAAGTTGATTGATTGAGAGAAGATGCATGACAAGGAGGATTAGGCAATTAGGTACATAATCAAACATTTTCTTGTACTTTAAGTTTTCATTCATTTATTACAATTCAAAGTCATACATGGGGTGGATCTGTGAAATGTGGTATGGAAGATCCACCCAAGAAGAGAAAAGAGGCAGATGTGGGGGATATGAAGATTCTCAAATGACTCAATTCTAACAATAGGTATAAATTTTCTTCGAAGTAAAATAACTTAGAACATGGATAGTTAAGATGCGCTAACATGTAACATATAACTAGATTTCTATCAACATTATACACTATGGAAAAACTCTAACAAAAAATAGCATGCGTAATGTTATCTTGAAATACATCAAAGGATATTTGGAAGAAGTGATATAAATTAGTTTAATTATATGAAAAGCTCCTATAATAGTTTGTTTGATGTGCCCCTGCAACCCATCTCCTTTAATCCTATTTTTCAAATCCTCTCATCCTTCTTGTATATAGTAGCAGGGATTCGAACCACTTCTTGCATGCTTGTCCTTGTGAAAACCCGCTATCCATTGGTTACAAGATTACATGTAACTACACGATTCCTCTATTAACATTATGTGATAGTGGATGTTGATGTGAAAGCCTACTCATAAGATAATATATCAAAATCTCCCAAATGTATGGAAGAATTATCCATTATTATTAATAATATTATTGACACTCTATTTCTAGTGGTTGCCAACATATTGTATTTATATGAAATGATAATATCAATTTATCCTTCCATTCCTTATTTTAAAATTTGATAACACAATTTCAAGATGTTTTTTTAATTTTACATATACAATTTTTTTATCAAAATGAATTATAGTCATTTAATTACAACAAAAGAGATCATATTAGTTCCAAGAGAGTTTTGGAAGAACAGGGAGATTTCATTGATGTTGTTGTTGGCAACATGAGCATGTGAAATAAGCAAAAGATACCTACAGTTATGCATTGTAGTGTTGTCATTGATGTCAACATTGTATCCTGGTACAAATATTATGGTCCAAATCAATTTAGGTGTCATGAGAATGGTTGAAGATGATTATGAAAGAAAATTTTGCAAAAAGGTTTGATCTAGTGAAGACAATTGTGATGAAAATTGACTTAATGTTAATACCAGTGATTCTGTGTACAAGGGATCAAATAATTGGGTCCATATTGGTTTTTTGTTGAATATTTTTCTTTGAACTTCTACTATAATTTTTTTGGCTAGTAGAAGAACTTACTTCAAGAATTTTAGCATGTTTGTGTTTTTGGTTTTGAAGTTATGTGAAATGGAAGATCGACTTGGTAGTTTTAGACATTTCAAATACAATATATATGAGTTGATGAGTCTGTACTTTTATGCAGATTGATTTTTGGCTTTGTAGAGTTGTGGAAGTGTTGACAGATGTTAGATGAGTCTGCAGTCCAGTTGGATTAGTTTTTTGAGGTTTGTGTGTGTGCATATGGGTATAGAGTTGGAGAATTTTTGTAATAGATCCCCTGTAGTGCTGACCTAATAGATTCGAAGGTATGTGAAATTTAATTGAGTATTGTGGAGTTATGTGGGACCTATTTTGGGTCCATGTCAACCTGTTTCAATTATTTTTGAGATTTGATTCTTCGTGCAAAGAATGTGTGAATAGATCTTGAGCTAACAAGGTACATTTTGTGTATTACATCAAATTAGGTTGACCTAATTGATGTTATGAGTGAAGAAGATATATAAGTTAGATCTCTTTCTATATTTTGATGATGATGACATGTGAAATGGATTATTGAATGTGAATTGTGTCAAGTTAGTACCAATGCAGAGAAAAGTAGAGAATTAAGTCAGATTAATATGAGGAGTATTGAGTCTATATTTTGAGCCTTAGTGGAACTATATTCCAACATATTGTAGATGAATTTTGTAACAGTTCAACACTTTGTTGTGTGTCACAATATCTTCTATCTCTTTTCTTTTCTTAGTGAGCAGTGAGTCCACTTGGACAGTGAGAACTTTAGTAATATATACTATAAATGGTTATAATATATTGTGAGCTAATCCTCACTATGATTTTTCCCATTTTGGGTTTTCTAAAAATATTAGTGTTCATGTGTTACATGTGATGGTGTTGGATGTTTTCATGATATTTCTTTATTTCATTACTACAATTGAATATCTATAATTATTAGATGTCTAAATGTTCTAGGTGTTCAACAATTGGTACAAGATCTTGGTTCCTTGGAATGAGCTTAAATGCTTGGGGAAGATCTTGGAGGTTAAACAAATGGCTATAAGAAGATTACCTACTCCTCTTAAAGAGATAGGTATTGTTGGATCTATAGAATAAAATTGCATATTTGACATAAATGGAGAACTCAAAGCTACCCTTGAAGATATGGAGAGAACTAAAGGTGAATAAAAAAGATCTAAAAAAAATGTCAAAGATGTAGATGAATACATCAGAAATTTGAGAGAGGAAACCAAAAAAATCAAAGAAAGGCATGGGTATGTGCAGGATCATGATGGGCCAAAAAGCGGCAATATGATGGGTATGTGGTTGATGAATTATTTTTTACCCACAATTGATGAAATGAAAAGGGTTTTTAAAGGACATTATCAACTTTCCACCACTATAAATTATGCTTTACTTTTAAATTAATAAATAATTACTATTCATTTTCTATTTCTATGACTAAAGTCCTGATTGATATGTTGATTGAAAAACATCTATAGCTTTCAAATGGTATAACATTTTTTGAATCCGAAACATGTGTCACATTTTATGCTTCACATACTATAAGATTAAAAAAAAAAATTAATGAAGTTTTTACCAAGTTAAGGTGGTCAAACATATAAGTTTTTATATTTTTAGAAGTTGTAAAAAAAAATCATAATTAATTATTTACTTGGAAAAAAATTTAAAAAAATATGCATCACATTGGGACATGATTCCTCTAATTATATCTAAAATATTATTAAAAGGTATTATCATTGTATTATGGTTAGGGTGGTTAGACAAACACCTACTTCTTATTTTTCCCTTGAAATGTAAGTACTACTACATTGAAATTTCAAATTTTCACCAAATAGATTTTTTTTTTAATAAACTTAGTAGTTTAGAAACTACATTCAATTTTCTACAGATTCTATTCTTACATATTTTTTAAATAATATAGATAACTTATTCAAATTTTTATGTCAAGTTTCCTAACTCTGATTTTTTTGAATTTTTCCCCACTTAAGGGCCAGCTTTTTCCATGATGATCTTGCACATACCCACATAAGGAGGTTTGTGAGAAATTGAAACAAGTAAATGAAATAATTAGTTATCTAAAGGCACAAGATGAGGAAAGAAAAAGAGTTGAAGAATGATTGAATACAATGGTGAAAAGAAAATGTAAAGAATGCACGAGGCTTTAGGAAGAATTTTTGAATCTGACATCATAAATGAAAAAATAAAGAAGACATGAGGAAAAATTCATGATGAGTTCTACAAATATTGATGAAATTATTGTAAATCAAAAGGTCTCGAAAGATAAAGAGGGCTTAGGATTTGAAAAGTTGAAAGTTCAAAATCAAATTAGACATAAAATATTGAAAATAATACTAAAGACAAGAAGAACAATGGTAAGAAGACCTCGAATCAAAGGAATATAGTCATAAGACCACTGATAAAACAACCAAATACACAAAGGTACCCATATTTTAATGGTTTTTTTTATTCTTACAATAAATTTTCACATAAGGCTATGGAATGTAGAATCAACATAAATCAAAATGTTCAACCTTTTTTTGGTCAATGTTTTACATGCAAGAAATTTGGTCATAGAACTAGTGAGTGTAGAATTCAAAAGATGAATTACTATAATAATGGTAGAATGATTAAGTTTTGAAATGGATACTATTATACATGACATTAATTTGGTAATCAAGCTCATCAATACAAATATAGAATGAATAGATAAGATTGGTCAAAATAATGTAATATGTTACAGTTGCAATAGGCATGGACACATTTCTATGTTTTGTAGAAGTACAAATATGAAGAAAGATAATATAGTAAAGAAGAATGATCTAGTACAAAATATTGACCTGGTAGAGACAAAGAAGGAGATGGATAATATTTGGAGAAAGAAGGAAGAGTCTGAGGTTAAGGATGGAACTGTACCAACATCTAGAGTAAATTTTTTCTTCAAAAACTAAGTTGTGATATTTGGCTCAAGGGGGGATTTAATGGAAATATTTTATCTCCTACCAAAGAAAATGGTGTTGATATCTCAACATGATAATATGTGGTGTAGGTCAACATGCTTGATCTTTTGGAGAAACTTTTGGTAGAAAATATTGAAATGTTGAAGGTTGTAGTGTATTTGAAGGTGATTGTGCATAAATGAAGGGTTTGAAAACTTTACCTAATGAAGCATTTATGGTTAATTAGGTCACGAAAAAAGAATTATAAGTGACTACACTTAACCTAAAATTATTTACAATAAAGTTTTTGAGTGAAGAAGAGTAGAAAAAAAGTATAGTAGTGGATTTGAAGTGTTTGAGGTCTTAGTGTATTCAAAAGCTAGTCAAAAAAGCATTGAAAGGTATTTTATAGTTTCTCTATTATCCTAGTTTCTTAGATTTTTTTTTTAAAAGTTTATAATTTTTTGAGAAGGATAGACTAATTGTTGTTGATGTATCTAAGAGACCATGACCAAAGTTAAAAAATCATCTCGAGAAATCCTCGGAGGTCAACTAGGCTGTAAGTTCTTTCTCAAATGTTCCTTGTGGATTTTTTACACATGGAAGACATTAAAATATATATTCATGACAATCTTGAAGAATATGACCATTGCAAAATGGGAGAAGTGTAGATAAAGGAACTTATTGGTGACATTTTTTCCCTAAAACTAGAATATCAAAACCGTAGTTGAGAAGAAGCTTGACGTCTAGCAAGGGTTTCCTAAATTCTTCCATGATGATACATGGTTGAGAATTGTTCTAAGCTATATTCATTATAAATTCTTGTGGAAAGACTTGCACAAGATGATTACTAATGAAGTGATTAAGGAAATCAGAGGATTGTGTGCCACTAGACCCATTCTAGTACTGAAATATGTCAAGAATGAGGTTGTAATGGATATCACCAGTGCTACGTATGAAAAGAGGGCATTGAATGTGAATAAGATAAGAAATCTAGTTGTGAAGTATGCTTCCTTGATGATATGATAAAATTTGTATTTCTCTAACTAGGAGAATTCTATATCTACAACCACAATAAACACAACCTATGAAATGGTTGAAAAAGTTATTGATTATAATATTTTTGAATTGTTGAGAAGGAAACTAATTGGAAAATATAAAATAGACAATGGAGAATAAATATGCATTCAAGTATGTTACTTTGATTGTATTCTTATGTTTACAATTCTTCAGAGAACTCCTTGAAACCAAAAGTGTGACATGGTTGAAAGGAAGACCTATTGCACATCAGAATAGAAATTTTTTGAGATGTCTTGGTGACATTATGCCAAAAGATGAAGCACTTGAAGCTTTATTTATATTATTTCAAAAAGAATGCAAGAGAGAGAAAGAATTCCATAAAAAATGTGGAAAAATACAAGAAGGATATTATTTTTATGGTTTCTAAGGATGAATGGATCATACAAGCAGTTGAACCAAGAATATTATGGATCCCAAAGATAGGATATGAGATTACTAACTAGGAAATTACTACATATATGGAATACATGCTTAGAAAACCCAAGGACACCACAAAATAAATCTATATGGCACCTATAAACAAAAGTCAATGGAGGTGCATATGGAGCAAAGGAAACCAATAATAAAGAATAAGGTTAAAAAGATGGCTACACAATTTGTAGAGGATATGGGTTTCACAAAAGAGAAAGTGGAGCAAGAAAGAGCAAGGGATGGATCTTTGTGAAGCTCACTAGGAACAAGGAGATCTAGTAGAACAACTACCACCCATCCTAATATTCAAAAGTCCTTAAAGACTAAGCCCCGTATAGGAGCAAAGAGAAAAACAATTGAAAGTCCTCAAATGAAAGAGAAGTACACTCTATTTGTGCATGGTACAAGGCCTAAGAATAAGAAGGATACTTAAGTAACACCACCTGTAACCCCTTCCAGGAAAAGAACAAAACATAAAGCAATAAAAAAGTCACAAGTGTAAATGTTGAAGAGGATGAAGAAAAATAATAGGAAGAAGGACCACAGTTGGTCCGAAAAAGATAAGGTGAAGCTTCACAAGGTGAATCAAGTGTTAAAAGAAATAAATTTAATATCATTGATACATAAAATGAAGAAGAAATAGAGAGGAAAAAGAAAGATGTTGCAGTCCACATGTGAGAGAAGATAAAAGAAGCCATCGGGAAAGTGTCACCAAAAAACAAGAAAGCGAAAAAAGTTAAAATAAGACACCATAAAAGATACAAAAGAGGAAATATGTGCTAACAACTCACACTCCCATGGAGTTAGAAGCACTTTTAAATGGTATAGTACAAATGAGAGGTTAGAAAAAACTACAGCCCTACATAATTGTGCACATTGAAAAAGTAACCCTTCTACTTTTTTTTGTCTCCTTTGGGAGCTCCTTGTGATTTTGGCTTAATTGTGCCTTGATTTAATGTTATAATGTGGATAACACATTAACATTAGGTCTTGGGCCCTTATGAACTAAAAATAACTCAAGTGGTACCTTACTTAAGTGTTGTAAAATGTTTTAATAAACTTTCACACTTTTCTAGGGTCTTATTAATGTATTTCACCTAAATAACCTCTTTTCATCATTTACCAAGCCTTATTTCAATGTGTTGTAAAGTGTTGTAATAATATTTCACACTTTTCAAGGTTTTTCATTAATAATTGGACCTTCTTATGCTTTATTTATCACTATTTTACATCTATAGGCCTTACTTATGTGTATTTTTTAGAATAAGCTTGATAAACATCATTTAAAACATTTAAATCCTAAAACCCACTTCAAATGCCTAAGGTGGGACCCATTTTCCTTGAGTAGCGAATGAGTCCCCTTTGGTACAAAATTCAAAATTAACTCAAAATTTTTGCAGGTTTTCATTTTCTAAGATCTAAGGTCAGCTTGTGATGTATTTTTGAGAATTATTACATAATTGTGTATAAATATAAGGTTATTTCACTCATTTCACCCCCAATCAATCTAACAAGCAATCAAGTGATCTAACATTCAAGCACTTTGGAGCCATCACTCACATGTTTGAAGCATTCTACTTCAAGGGTTTTGTGAGTTGAAACATCATTACTTATTAATTCATGATTCTCCATTCTATTACATTATTTTCATGTGTTTAATTACCAAGGGGTTTGACCAAGGAAAACCCCTCAACATTTTCCCCTCTATTTACATGTGATTTGCAGGTCTATGTTGTAGATTTATCAAAGGGAAATATTGGATAAGTTGTCATAAAATTTTCAAAAAGTGATTCAAAGTTGTCAACGTCCTAGGAGAAGCTTGGAGAAGATCTACAAGTTCAATTTTGCAGTATCGGACCCAAAAACATCTTAGGAGAAGAAGAGAAAACTAGGGGCTATAGTTTCCTATTTTGAATTTCCAGAAATCTAGAGGTGGATTGGTATTCCACTATAGGAAAATGAGTCCCACTTCCTAGGCCTAAACAAGAATTTTGTAGATCTGAGTACCCTTTTGCTTGAAACTTGTTCTAGCCCATTTTCTAGAAAATTGGACTAAGTCGCCTAGCTTGGCATATCAGTCCCAATTGGCATCAATAGTGATTTTTTTAGGATTCTAGAGCTCCATTCCATCTCTAGAAAGTCTCTAGGTGCACACTTCTAATTTCATAAGTTTTGTTACATTTTACTTGCATTGTTAGGTCATTTAGTGTTAGTTTATATATCACCCTATGATTTCAAACATCTTGTATTTTCCAAGTTTACACTTGGTAGTGAGCCCATTTCTTGTTTTCATTCATCTCCAAGGATATCTTATAGTCATATCTCTCATATCCTCCATTGGGTTGATGTCTCTAAGATATTCTTGAATGCGAGCATTGAAAAATCATATCCCTCTTCCTTCATTCCCATTTTGTGTGATCAAGGAAGTTGTGCAATCCATTTTGGTGAACCTGACTTTTGAACATCACAATTATGCTTTGGAGTGCATTTACATTCTAGATTTAGCTTGTATTAACATTGCATTACATTTTTCATTAGTTAATTTTCATTCTAAGGTTTCAAAGTTTGCATTAGTGAAAAGTTCATTTACCTTGCATTATTGCACGTAAAAATTAGTTAAATTTCCCATTTGTATTTCAAACATGCATTAGAAAACATAAAAATCATAAATTAATTTTAAACATTTTGAAAATTCTCAAAAAAATTATTCCCAGGACTCATTCACCACCTTGGGAAAATCAGTCCCTTTGCACATTTTTCACATCTTCTAGCATTTAATCTTTCTTTTCTAAGTTCCTATTTACTATTGTTTTCTCTTTATTTTAGTTTGTATATTTTATGTTTCATTCAATTCCTTGCATCTAGTTTAATTTCATCTATCTTATGCATTTATTAAAACTAAAATTGCATTGCCACATAGTTTAGAATTTGAAAATTATATCATGGATATGTGTCTTAATAAGCTTTGGATGTCATTAAAATCCTTAGTAGATATATCAAGTTGTTCCTTTGGAAATGATCCTAATGACATTGAAGTCACTCATCTTCTTTCAACTCCACATGCATGTTCTCCTCATGATGTTGACATCATTGGAGAAGATGATGATAGTATAAATAAGTTCCTAAATGATTATCTTTAAAACCTTGAAGCTAATGCATCCTTCTATCCATCCATGAAAAAACAAGATCCTCCCACAATACCACCTCCTAAAATGTTTGGTTACTTACATCCTGAAACAAAAATTTAACCTAAGTTTCCTACAATAGGTGAAGCTTGTTCCTCTAGACAAGCAAACACTCCCATCAACCTTGAGAAAACATATGGAAAAGGTTTCAAAATATTGACAAAACAAGTATGTGATGTAACAAGTGAACATGAAATTCATCAACTTCTAGAACAAATACCAAATGATGAAAACACAAAGGGGATAGGCTATCAAGATTCCCCTCATAATAGCAAGCCTCCTATAGAATATCTAAGGCTTCATGATGATGGTACAATAATCTATGATTCTCCCCCCACCCTGAATGTCCTTCTTAGAGAGCAACCCTTGACTGATAATAATGACAGGATCACTTTGGGTCCTCGTTCAATTAGAGAAAAAGGTGAATCTAGTAAATGAAAGAAGCCTTAAAAGTTACAAAAAATAAAGTTTCCTTTCCGTCCACCACCTAAAAAGTGAAAGGAAATTACAAGTAATTTTAAACAAAAAATTAATCATATTACCCCCTATGAATAGGTTAGTGATATATCCTAAATATTCCAAAGTTCCACATTGTTCATATCATCGAGTTATTGGACATAGTATTGATAAGTTTTGTACATTGAAAAAAATATTGAGCAAGTATCACTTTGATGGCAATAATTTCTATCAAGTGATCCCATTACATACTCTCCTACTCCTTGTCATGTAATAGTTGTAGAACATTCTATTCTTACTGTTCCATGACCTTTCCCATCACCTATCTCAACCCATTCTTTCCTTGCACTTAGTGGGGGAAAGAAGTTGCTAGCCCTGTCCTAGTAATGCATTTGTTGTTGTCCCTTGGTTGTTTTTTTTACCTTCTTCTTATGCAAAATGAGATTGGGAGGTGGATTACTTGCTCAATGGTTGACTCACATTTTTCTTATGATTCTTTTACATTTTTATTTTCTTCTTTTTCTTTTGTGTGATTGCATGTGTGTAATGTGATCCCCCATACTATTTTGTTTGATGTTCTCTCTCTTTATGAAATTCCTCTATTTGTACCTTCATTCTTCTCTATGTTGTGCCTTGCTTTCACCCTTTTTTTAATCCTTTTCTTGTGTTTTCCTTTTAAGGATGACGCAAGGCATTGAGACATCCAGGTCTCTTTCATGTTTACCCAAAAGGCTTTCTTTTCCTTTTCCTTTTCCTTTGTCTTTTTCTTGTGTTCTCCTTTTGGGGATGATGCAAGGCATTGAGACATTCATCTTTCCTTCATATTGACCCAAAATATTTTCCTTTTTCTTTTTCCTTTTCTTTTGAAGTTATCTTTTGTTTTCCTTTTGGGGATGACACAAGGAGTCGAGACACCCTGTGTCTCTTCCATGTTGGCCCAAAAGGTTTCTCTTTGTTTTCGCTCTCTTTATGTCATTCTTCTAGCTCTATGTGTATTTGGGGGATGATGACAGTTCCAAGATCTCTAAAAAATATTGTAGCAAAGAACATACTAACCCAAAATCCATAGATCCCTTATGTGTTTGGTGTTTTCATTTTGGGGGAAACCCCTCTTCTTTTTCTTTTTCGCTTGCATGACACAGCTTTACTTGGAAACATATGAATTGGCATAGGGATTTCCAAGTTAGCTCTTATGTATTCTTCTTTATTTTCATTTTTCATTTTCTACTTTAAATTAATTGCTCATAGCATGGTGTTTAGCAATTTATTTAAAGTGGGGGCATAGGTTGGCATTATTCTCTTTCATTTATCCTTTTCTTGGTTCTTAGTGTACCCTTCTCACTTCATTCAATGCATTTTTTTCTCTGTAGATGACATTGGGTATGATGTCCTTCATAAGAGTGATCTATCTTAGCATATTACATTCCTTTACATGGCTTGATGCGACACACTACATCCCCTAAGTTGTGAATTTTATATTCTTTGATTTGTCCTCTCTTGGAGACATTAGACACAATGTTCCCTAAGTTAAAGAGCTCGCATGAACTAAGAAATATTCCTTTGAAGATCCTTTGCATGTTTCATTTTTCATTTTTTATATGGCCACCTTGCATAACACAACTTGCATGTCTGTGGAGCCATCACATTTGTTCATGAGCTCCATGCATAAAAAGTTTTTCTTGTTTCATGAAGCTGGAAAGAGCATTTTTATTTTTTTGGCTCTTTATTAAAGTTATTATCAGGAGGTATAACTTTGGTATGGTTGAGTGGGAATCCCATTTTCAGGCATCAATTTCCCCTTAGCCACCTATTTGTGTGATTATATACTAGCCATGAGTATATGTTTCTCACCTTTTAGGCCTTCTCACCCGACAAATAGCCATGAGTTTCGTTGCCTCAGACTGAGTATGCATTTTCTAGAAAAACAACCTAGATCTGATCTACATCATGTTGGAAAAATGATCGAATCTTGATCAGATTGTTTCTTTTTCTTTTATTTTTCTCTCTTTTTTTAGGAATCCAAATTTGACCACTCCCACATGGTCAAATTCGTCCCCTTTATTCGTGTAGATCTCATATTCTCCATCAATATTAATTAAGTGATTTATTTAATTAATATTTCTGCTTTTCCTAAGGTTTCTAAAGTATTTAATTTAATAATTAAATACTATATCTTTCATCCTTCTTCTCTAAATTAAATAAATATATCAATTTATTTAATTTAATCATTTATCCCTTTTGAATTTAAATAAATTTTTAATTCCCTATTTTCTCTATCCTTGGCACATCCTCCATAATCTTCTAATCTAGATTAGTTTAATTAATCCATGATTAGGATGTGCACACCTTTAATCAGGATTAGTGTCACATCCTCCATATTTGGCCACTTGTCTCTAATCCTTCATTAATTTTTTTAATCACCTATTTGTACAACCTTAATTTAATCACATGCCATTTTTGGTATGTCCTCCAAGTCAACCTTTCATAAGTGCTTTCCCTTTTAAGCCTTGACCTCTTCCCTGTGTCAATTAAAAATTTACATTTATTCCTCCAATGCTGCCCTCTTCCCCATGAAGGTTGTTGGTAAATCCTAAAACCTCTCTCAAGTCACATCAGTCACATGGGACAAGGACCTTCTTTATGAGGTACTTTTCTTATCCCCAAGGTACTCCCCAATCATGTTAATTTAAAATTCATATTTATTCCCCCAACAACATCTCTCATCCCCATGATAATAAGAGAGGACTCTAAAATTCCTCACTTGTCACCATCATCCTCATATGGGGACAAAAAGTTCCTTTTTGAGGAAATTTTCCCCTAATCCCAAGGTACTTGCAAGTACCTCCATCTCACATGTCCTCTCCCCAAATCATCTATCCTTTTTCCACCCCCCCTTACACATGGTGAGATGTGAGGACTTGTGAGTCCTCAGCTCACCATAGCCCTCCATCCTGCCCATGTTGGTTGAATCCTAGCCATTGATTCCTCTAGAGACTCTTCCCTTAAAATGGAATATTTCTCTCATTCAAGGGATTAACTCACATTCACAATTAAAGCTCTCCAACTTTCAACACACATTCAAGAAATCTAGCATTCTAGTCTCAAGCTCAATCATTTTGCATTCATCCAACATTGTTGAATCTTCAATCTCATTTACATCCATTTTTCTCAACTACTCACATACCCACTTGCATCATTTGAATCTTCATTGCATCCTCATCATTTTGCATCCATTTTAATCATAGTTTCCATCAAGGAGCACAAAAAAAATCAACAATCATTAGGCCAACCAAAAGGATCACTTGGACAAGGTATATCTCTTGCTTTTATCTTTTATTTTGTTCAGGTCAACTTAGGCTTATCTTGAGGTGGTGTTGTGTTATTTCTCTTTTGCATTTCTTTGTTTTTGCATCTTTTAGGTTTAGTAAATAACATTGCATTACATTTTTGGCACACCTCATGGGACCAAAAAATGGGTTTGTTACTTTCACATTTTCCATTGTTTGACATTTTATAGGTTCAGGTTACATAGAGGCGACTTCACAACTGACAGGGATGACCTTGCCCTCACAGGGGGGACCATGCCCTCAACAGGGGTGATTCTACAATCGCCCATTTGTGAAACAAAAAAAAAAATTGCTCCATGTTTCCTAAACATGGGCGACCTTTCCCTAACAGGGGTGATTCAGCCCCAGATAGAGCCATCTATGAGGTGAAAATAGTTACTTGAATTTCATTTCTAGGGTTCGTTTCTTGTTGTTTTTCTACGTAATGACCCCGTAACCTATCTTGTTGGTGAATGATTTTTCCTTAACTAATGTTTTTGTAGTTATTTATCACTTCTTGAAGACTGGAGGTTAAACTACTAACATATTTTTTGTAGGATGAACGGGCCAAGTTTTTTAGTTAGTTTTTATTTATTGCCTTTTGCATACTAGTTAGGAACATATATCTAATTAGTGGGAGTTAAAATAATTTTTTGTTGTGCTTAAAAGTGGGCTATTGATGTATCCAATCCCCTTGTGCCATTTGGTGATCCTCGATGAAGAGAAATTGTAGCTCACTTAGTCCTTTGTGTTACCTAGGAGGCACTAGATCATTCAAGCTTTCCCCTTGCACTTTGTGTGAGCCTGGGGACTAGCAAAAAATGTTTAGTGTTCTCTTTTTAGCGGGACCTACTTGGTGATTTCATCACCCCAAGGGATGATCCCAACCACATCTACCAGTGGGGTATATAAAAGGGGGAGAGCCAAAGTTGTACCCTAATCTAGTCACATCGTGTATGGAGAAGCATTGAAGCTAGGGTGATACCTAGATAAGATGTGAAGAGTTGATCCAAGTTTCTAGTACCTCATTGGGGATTCTGACTCATGCATGTAGATGGGCTGGTGATCACTATTGTTCCTCATGTACCGTGCATATATCGAGGACTCCCTACATCACCTTGTTCAATCTAGTTAGAGGATCATGTTGGCTATATCCTTTCTACTAATCCTAGGACTATTTTGTTTGAACTATCTTCTTTGTGTGAAACCAGTTCATGTATTTTTATTCTAGTTATCCTCTTCCTTTTTTTTGTTGTTGGCTGCATTTTTTCCCTTTTCCTTAGCTATTTTATCCAAGTTAATTCTAGGCCTATCAATAGGGGAAATGCTCCTGTCCATAGGGGTGACCTTACCTTTTTTTTGAGTCATTTCATAGTTTGTTCATGTTAGAATCACCCATCCTTCATTGAATAGGAGACCCTGCCCTCAAGACAGGTGACCCTACCCTCTAGATAGGTGACCTTACCCTCAATAGGGGCGATTCTACTTCCTGTCCAAGTGAACCCATGGCATTCGACTGTTTCATCAATAGGGGTGACCCTACCCCCATTTGGGTGCCCTTGCCCTTTATGTTTCATCTCATCAGTCCATTCATTTGTCTCGTCAGTAAGTTCATCCATCTCGTTAGTTCATTCATCCATCTTGTTAGTTCGTTCATCCATTTAGTCAATCTTTTTACCTGGTAGGAGCATCTATTTCTCATTCTGAGCATCCATTTTCTTGTTTCGAGCATCAATTTTCTCATTCTAAGTATTTTCTTTCTTGTTTAGAGAAACCGTTTTCTCATTCTGAGCATCTGCTTTCTCATTCTAAGCATTTGTTCTCCTATTTAGAGAGTTTTTCCATCTATTTGGGGCATCCATTCTCCCATTTAGAGAGTTCGTTCATCCATTCAGTGCATCCATTTTCTTGTTTAGAGAGTCTGTTCATCCATTCGATGGATCCGTTTATCTATTTAGAGTTTCTGTTTGCCCATTATGAGAGTTCGTCTCTCTATTTCGAGAGTTTTTTCCCTATTCCAAGGGTCTGAAAGCTAGTTAGGTGACCTTTCCCTATAGATAGATAACCTTTCCCTCTAGATAGGTGACCTTTCCCTCTAGATAGGTGACCTTTCCCTCCGGTTAGGTGACCTTTCCCTCCAGATAGGCAACCTTTCCCTCCAGTTAGGTGACATTTCCCTCTAGATAGGTGACCTCTCCCTTCAGTTAGGCAACCTTTCCTTCTAGATAGGCTACCTTTCCTTCCAGTTAGGCGACCTTTCCCTCTAGTTTGGCGACCTTTCCTTGTAGATAAGCAAGCTTTCCCTATAGCTAGGCGACCTTGCCCTCCAGTTAGGTGACCTTTCCCTGCAGATAGGAAACCTTTCCCTCCAGTTAGGTGACCTTTCCCTCTAGTTAGGTGACCTTGCCCTCCAAATAGGTGACCTTTCCCTAAAAATAGGTTACCTTTCCCACTAGCCATATGTAGGTCATCCTTTTATCATCTAAATCAAATAGACACATCTTAGAACAACTCTAAGTTTCATATCCATCACATTTTTCTCAATCTGAATCCCCTAAACTTTGTTTTAGAGGTTATTATCTAAATTGGATTGGGTGTCTAAATCTAATCGACATCATCCACATCTACTAAGGATTTCCATTCATCTTGAGTCCATTATCATCTTCAACCAAATCAATCCACTTCCATTTTGATGGGTATTTGGTGTCATAATCATCCATCTATCCTTTAATCCGATCAATCAATACCTTAATTTACCTAGGGTGATCTCTAAACTTGGTTTAGAATCCCTTTCATCATCCTATCTAATATGTTGTCTAATCTTATCAATCATCTCATCAATCAAACTTATACAATATAATCCAATCACATCCCTACCCAATCATCCTAATATGAGCTTTAATCTAATCCTAATTTGAGCGTGAGCTAAATCCCAATTTGAGCTTGAGCTAAATCCCATTTTGAGCTTTAATCTATCTACATCCAAGATCTTCTGATATCAAAATAAATCTTAAGATCCCCTTCTTCCCTCTTCCTCCAAATCATCCTATTCATCCTTTCATCACCTTTTATTTCCTTCTAATCATTTGTTCCCATCTTTTCAATCCATATCCCTCTAATCCAAGATCATGAATTCTTATCCTTCACCAATGCAACCAAAAATAGTAGTCAATGGAAATTCTAATTATGTTGACAATGATAATGAGAGTCTTGTTGATTAAGAGTCATATGACACAGATCCCCTTGACGCTATTATTTCTAGTAAGATTTCCCCAACCACTTTCCAAAATCTAATCACTCCTCTGAGCTATCCCATCACATCTTCATCCACACCTAATAATGCTCCTTATGCTACCTTTGACAAGGAATATCTGTTATCTTCCCTGTCCGCATATTCATCATATCCTTCATCTACATCTTTCTCTTATCCAACACCCACATCCTCCTATCCTGATCTACCATCCCAATACTCCTATTACAATCCCCCATCCATGTCCCCCTATCCTAATCAAACATCCACACCTTTTTATCTTAATCCTACACCCCCATTAACCTATCCTAATCCAACATCCACATCTTCCTATCCTAATCCACCATCCACATCCTCCTATCTCAATCCACCATCTCAATCTTCCCATGCTAATATACTATCCCACTACCTTTATTACAATCCACCACCCATATCCTCTTGTCCTAATCTGTCACCCATTTTCTATCCTAATTCACCATCCCAATATTTCCATCGTAATCCATCTTCCCAATATTCCTATCTTAATTCCCCATCTACTTCCTCTAACATCAATTCACCATCCATGTCTTCCTATTCTAGTCCTCTATCACAATATTCTTACCTTAACCCTCCATCTAATCTTGATCCCCCCACCAATCCTAATCCTCCACCTACTCTTAGTCTTCCATCCAATCCCATTCCTCCATTTAATCCTAGTCCACAAATCCATAATCCCAGTCCTCCACCAACCCATAATCCTTTGTCTATTCCCATCACCCCAACTACACCTAGAATATGGATGATTCTCACTCTAGGGGTCATTGAAGGACTTATGACAAAGAAGACATCCCCAACCCTATACGTCGAAGTCGTGGAACCATGCCGTCTCAATCCATCATCCACGATCATTAGTGATGAGACCCTTCTCCGTACCACACCTATCATTGATGTTACCACCCCTAGCATCACTCAAACAATTGAAATAATCACACTCATTGAATCCATTGAACCCCCATCTCCTCCTCTAAGAGTTGTCGAACCCATCAAAGATAACCAAACCCCATCACCCTCTTCTACTCCTAGGTCCACTGAATCCATTGAATACACCCAAATCCAATCCATTTCTTCCACTCCTAGTATCATCAAAATCCATTCCCATGAACTTCTTGAATCCCCCATCCTTCCATCTCCCCCACTTGAGGAGTCCCTTCAACACTCCTTCATCATGCCACTCACACATGATGATTCATGCCAAGAGCTTGATCTAGAGAATACCAACATATCCCCTTCTCTAAATCAAGATCACAATCCCCCATCCATTCTATCCGATGATCCCCATAACACTCAAGATATGATCACTCCATCACATGAGCCCTTATTATTCACTGTCACAAATCCATATCCTAGCATATCAACTAATCCCTCTCCTGATCCCTTACCACTCACTCCTCCTGATCAAGATAATGCTATCCCATCATTTTCTAACCCCACTATCCGAATACCACTTTTATATTCCCTTGGTACTCTCACATTCATCAGTGGTGGTTTCCTTCTAGATGAGGAACTGAGCATATGCACTACCCATCCTGCTCCACCTAATAATGGATGTGCATCATTCCTCCAACATAATAAATATTCTACCATAGATATAATGCTCAAGAGCATGAACTATTGAGGAAAAGGTGTAGGCCTTTGATGATTAAGGTATTTTGGAGCCCATCCATGTCGAATAAAATTTGTGTACACAATGTCTTGGATATATCTCTCAAGACTCGCAATCCAAAAATGTTGGTACAAGCTCTATAAATCCTCAATGATCCTCCTCCAAAATCATAATAAGCCCTTCCCTTCACTCCACAAAACCATTTTCTGCCATCCCCCCTCCATTGTATCACCTTAAAACAACCATCCATATTACTTCATCTTCTAAATCCATTTTGGGTCCTCATGTCCCTCCATCTACCATCTCCCATCCTTCATCTACTCCATCTATCTTGAGCCCTTATGTCCCTCTATCCACCATCATACATCCTCCAACTAATAAGTCCATTTTGGGCCCTTATATCCCAAAATCACCTCCTCCATCCCATCCTATTCATCCTTTGATCCACCAATCACCTATTCATGTCACCCATGATAAACATCCCACTTTCATGTTCCCTAATCAAGATCAACAAAGGCACATACCCGCACATCCTCCATCCACATATCATCCCCAAAATCCTACCTCCATCACTCCACTCATGTTTCATCCACATCATCCATCTCCTCGCACCCATCCCATTGCTATTAAAATCACTTTGGATACAAAAGAAAAAATACATAAATCTAATCATCCATATGAATCTAAAGCTGCTTATGTCCCCTTAAAAAGACATGTTCCAATCCAAAATCAAATCCAAAATCCAAATCAAACCCACAAGCCACAACAACCCACCAAAGAAAGGATCAAAACCATGTGGATCCAAAAGAAAAAAGATGGAATTCCTTCAAACGAAAAATTTGTAACAACATCCAAAGTTGCTAATCCCCAAGCTAATCATTCTCATCCACCATCTCCTAAATCTTTTTTGGGTCCTTATGTCCTGAAATTTACTATCCCATCTCCTCCATTATCCCCAAATTCTCCATCCATTAATCATCCTATCCTTTCACATCCACCACCATATGTGCCAATTTTGGTCCTGAAAACGTCTCCCCATCACATGCCTACCCCATCATTCCATCCATTATCCTAAATATCTCCCACATAAAATCCCTTTAATCCACTCTCTTGCATAATCCATTTATCCTAATAAGGTTATACCAACATCCAATAATCACTTCACACATGGAATCTTAATATCTTGCATGGACCTTGATGCTTGAGTCCTTCATCCATCTCCTTATCACATATCTTCTAAATCCACTTATCCACATACCTATCCTTATCCATCTCCCTTCGCATACTATCCAAAAACACAAAAAATCCAAAAAATCCAAAAAATAAAAATAAAAAATAAAGTAAAGAGAAATAATTCGTCCAATGGTGAAAACTGGCAAACAAGTTCCTTGGATAAGTACCATGATGAAAACTTGGAGAACATTCATCATGTTTAAATCCCCCATCCAGTTTACTTCCGCACTTGGGGGCAACCGCATCCCCTCCATCCATCTCCTCTATCCCACCTACCATCCACATCCTGCCTATCATATCCCATTTATCCCAATCCCTCCATCCTCCTTGTGATATTTATATAAATAGGAGAAAACATTTAAAAATTATTTGGACACCACTTGGAATACATTCCCCTCACCCATACACTATCCTAATCCTTATCCACATCCATCTACCTTCCTTGTCCACCTGTCATGCTACCATAAATATCCCTTCCTTATCCATGCATCCTATCCACATCCATCTCCCTCCCTCATCCACCCATCTTCCATCCCTCCTCCCTCATCATGTTTGACATATCTATAGTGGGGGCATCTACTTCCTTTGTAGCATAGTCCTTGGAGACATCCTTCATCTAGCATAGCATCCCTTCAATCTCCCAATCCTTATCTTCCTATCCATCCATCATAACATCCCTTCTATCTCCCTATCCTTATCTTCCTACCTATCCTTATCTCCTCACCAATCCAAACAATCCTTTTCATCTCCCAATCCTTATCTCATTATCCATTCATCTCTATCCTCATCCTATCTCATAATCCCTTTTCATTGGTATTTGGCTATAGGCTTCTCCCCATGCAACCAAATTCCATCTATCTAATCATCATCACTCCCACTTCTTTCACACATCTTTCCAATCTCCTACCATTTCTCATCATTAATATCTCCATTGTATCATCCTCCCAATTCATTTGAATGATTTGGATAACAATACCATCCTTGAGATTCATGCAATGACCATCATCCTATCCAATCCACCAAGTTAATATTGTCTCATTGTATTTTTCCCATCATTTTATCTAGTTATCATGGTTATCTCATCATCCCTTATTCATTGTATGTCTTTGGCTCTTGTCGAACTACGTTTCCCCTGCGCTTTCACATAGGCAAGGTCGATCATTTGATCTATCCCTGGGGATTTTGTCTATCCTGTCTTTGTTATATATCATCAATCTTTGTTGTCCGCTTTCCACTTGTATCCATGGTATTTTATCGAACTATGAGGGATCTTCACTTTCACATAGGCAAGGATAATCTTTGATCGGCCCCTGAGCCGCTATGTATTTAGGATGTGTTAGTCTTGTGCCTTTTGTCTTTTGTCTCATGTCTCATGTCGTGTCATCAAGTATTTCCTTATCCAACAGGTTCTTAACAATCGAGATCCACCAGTATCATCAGATCCAATTGGTTTTGAATATCCTGCATCATATCGATCTTTTAGTTTAGCACCCATCTTTGGTCTCAAAAGGATGCATCATTCCTAACAGACCTCATCAATCTTGTCCACCCTCTTGCTCCTATGGCAAAGGATGTTTGAAATTGATTTTGATATTTTGGTGCTTTTTCCTTTTGTTTATCATTCAAGCTCCCTATCATACCTTGTCAAGGTCACCTTGATCTATCATATCATGGTGTGTTTTGACTGGTTAATATAGGGGCATATCATGATCTTTTCTTTGTTTTTGTCTTCCTGGTTGTCCCACGTAGTACCCACCAAGATCCCTGTGGTATTATGTTATGTTGGGGCATCCTTGGTGCTTGTGGTTATCCCAATACCTAGCCTGACCAAATTCTTCATTACTTTGGGGTGTTGGAATAGCCTTCTTATCTATTGTGTTTGTTTTATGCATTCGAGACTAATCTGCCTTGGTTAAATATACCCTGGCACCTGGTGTCTTATGCTATAGTAAAAAATATTGCTTTGAAAATGGAAAATTGCATTAGGATTGCGTTTGATTTTCCATTCCATTGCATTGCATGTATCCTCCATATCTTCTCATCCATCTTTTCATCAATCCTCATCATTTCATCCTCTTTTCTATTTTCTTAGAATAATATAGATTGGTTATTCTAGGTGCCCTCATCATATCATCATCTCTTCAATCTTCTTAGAATAATATAGATTGGTTATTCTAAGCATCCTTTCCTACATCATTTTTATTCTTTTCATCCCTCTCACATCTCAATCCAATACTCATCCATTCAATCTAGCAGAAATCATCTAATCACATCCTTGGTCTTGTTCTCAACCTTGCTACGAGCCTTGACCCCATCATCATCATTGTTATCATCATCATTGAGATGTATCCTTCCCTATACTTTGGTGTTGTTTGGGGATGTACCCTTCCCTCATCAACAACACTTTCATCATCATCATCGGGATGTACCCTTCACTATCCTTTTGTGTTGTTTCATGATGTATCATTCCCTTATCGACAACAATCCATCCATCATCCACCCAATTTTGGCTTGTAGCTTGACTAGAGAAACATCACCTTTGTCCTTAAATCCATTTGTGCTTCCCAATATCCTATTGCCCATCATCCTTTCTTATCCATCACTTTGCATCATCTTCCCCATCTACTCTCGCATCACCTCATCCATTTCAAGAGCACACTTGTGTTCTCTTGAACCTGCATGTCCTCTCGAGGAGGCATCCTCAATCCCTAATCTTCATATTCACCCCCATCATCTTTCTTCCTAGTCACTACTTTGATGACTAGGGCATCTTTCCCAATCTAATCATCTTCTTCTTGGTGCTATCTTTTAATCTTCTTTTGAAATGATGCTACTTTGTAACACCATCTCAAAGAGGGGAAAAATGTAGACATCCCAAATTTGACCACTCCCACATGGTCAAATTCATCCCCTTTATTCATCTATCTCATTTTCCCCATCGATATTAATTAAGTGATTTATTTAATTAATATTTCCCATTTTCCTAAGCTTTCTAAAGTATTTAATTTAATAATTAAATACTTTATCCTTGATCCTTCTTCTCCAAATTAAACAAATATATCAATTTATTTAATTTAGTCATTTATCCTTTTTGAATTTAAACCAATTTTAAATTCCCTCATTTCTCTCTCCTTGTCACATCCTCCATAATCTTATTCTAATCTGGATTATTTTAATTAATCCATGATTATGATGTGCACACCTTTAATCAAGATTAGTGTCAGATCCTCCATATTTGGCCACTTGTCTCTAATCCTTCATTAATCTTCTTAATTACCTATTTCCACAACCTTAATTTAATCACATGCCATCTTTGTTATGTCCTCCAAGTCAACCTTTCATAAGTGCTTTCCCTTTTAAGCCTTGACCTCTTCCCCATGTGGATTAAAAATTCATATTTATTCCTCCGATGCTCCCCTCTTCCCCATGAAGGTTGTTGGGAAATTATAAAATCTCTCATAAGTCACATCAGTCACATGGGACAAGGACCCTCTTTATGCGGACCTTGTCATAACTCCAAGGTACTCGCCAATCATGTGAATTTAAATGATAATAAGAGAGGACTTTCTAAAATTCCTCACTTGTCACCATCATCCTCATATGGGGAAAAGAACTTATTTTTTGAGGAAATATTTCCCTAATCCCAAGGTACTTGCAAGTACCTCCACCTCACATTTCCTCTCTCCACATCATCTATCCTGTTTCCACCTTCCCTTCTACATGGCGAGATGTGAGGGCTTGTGAGTCCTCAACTCACCATAGCCCTCCATCTGCCCATGTTGGCTAAATCCTAGCCACTGATTCCTCTAGAGACTCTTCCCTTAAAAGTGAAGATTTTCTCTCATTCAAGGTATTCACTCACATTCAAGAAATCTAGCATTCTAGTCTCAAGCTCAAGCATTTTGCATTCATCCACCATTGTCGAATCTTCAAGCTAATTTGCATCCATTTGGCTCATCTACTCACATACCCACTTGCATCATTTGAATCCTCATTGCATCTTCATCATTTTTCATCCACTTTCATCATATTTTCCATCAAGGAGAACACAATAAATCAACAATCAATGGGCCAACCAAAAGGATCACTTGGACAAGGTATATCTCTTTCTTTTATCTTTTATTTTGTTCAGGTCAACTTAGGCTTATCTTGAGGTGGTGTTGTGTTATTTCTCCTTTGCATTTATTTGTTTTTGCATCTTTTAGGTTTATTAAATAATGTTGCATTACACTTTCATCTTTGGAATTGTATGCTTTGTTGTTGTTCATCATTTTCATGTTTGTTCCTTTGTGCTTATGATGGTTTGTCATGAGATATTGATCCTAGGGGCTTGATCACCCATCTTGATCATTTTTGTTCCATCTTTCTACCATTGGTTCATGGGAGTCCCTCTTAAATATGCACATTGGTCTACTTTAGTGTGAGTTTGAAGCAGGTTCACCCTCTCACTAAAGTGGGGGCTAAAAGCGGACACCAAAAAAAAAACCTTCTACTTTTTTTGTCTTGTTTGGGCCCTCCTTTTGATTTTGGCTTAATTGTGCCTTGATTTAATGTTGTCATGTGGATAAAAAATTCACATTAGGTCTTGGGCCCTTGTTAACTAAAAATAAGTCAAGTGATACCTTACTTAAGTGTTGTAAAATGTTGTAACACACTTTCACACTTTTCTAGTGTCTTATTAATGAATTTCACGTAAATAACCTATTTTCATCATTTACCAAGCCTTATTTCAAAGTGTTGTAAAGTGTTGTAAACAAAAATCACACTTTTCTATATTTTTCATTAATAATTGGACCTTCTTATGCTTTAATTGGCCCTATTTTACATCTACAGGCCTTATGTGTATTTTTGAGAATAAACCTGATAAACATCATTTCAAACACTTAAATCATGAAACCCACTTCAAATGCCTAAGGTGGGACCTATTCACCATTTTGGGTGAATGAGTCCCCTTAGGTGGGACCCATTAACCCAGAGTGGCGAATGAGTCCCCTTTAGCACAAAAATTCAAAATTAATTCAAATTTCTGGTAGGTTTACAAGAGAATTCAAGCACTTTGGAGCCATAACTCACAGGTCTGTAGCATTCTACTTGAAGGGTTTGGTGATTTGGAACATCATTACATGTTCATTCATCATTATCCATTCTATTTCATTCTATTTCAAGGGTTTAATTACCAACAAGGGGTTTGACCAAGGAAAACCCCTATTCACTAACCCCTCAACATTTATCCCTCTCTTTGTATGTGATTTGTAGGTCTAGGTTGCAGATTTATCAAAGGGAAAGATTGGAAAAGTTGTCATGAAATTTTCAAAAAGTGAATCAAAGTTGTTAAAGTCCTACGAGAAGCTTCTAGAAGATCTACAGGTTTAATTTTGTACTTTCGTAACCAAAAACCTATCAAAAGTAGAAGAACAAACTGGAGGCTACAATTTCTTGTTTTGAATTTCTAGAAATACAAAGGTGGACCGATTCACCACTATTGGCGAATGAGTCCCACTACCTCGGCCTAAACAAGAATTTTGCAAATCTGAGTACCCTTTTGCCCAAAACCTATTTTGACACATTTTCAAGAATACTAGACTAATTTTCCCAGCTTGGAGTATGAGTCCTAGCTAGCATCAATAGTGATTTTTTTAGGATTCCAAAGCTCCATTCCATATCCAACAAGTTTTCAGGTGCACATTTCTAATTTCATAAGTTTCTATTACATTTTACTTGCATTATTAGGTCATTTTGTATTAGTTTTCATATCACACTGTGTTTTAAAACATCTTGCATTTTCCAAGTATTCACTTGGTGGTGAACCCATTTCTTGTTTTCCTTCATCTCCAAGGACATCTTATAGTGAGATATATCATATCCTTCACTGGGTTGAGGTCTTTAAGATACTCTTGAATGTGAGCATTGTGAAATTGAATCCCTCTTCCTTCATTACCCTTTTCTATGAACAAGGAAGTTGTTCATTCCATTTCCATTGTCCATAATAATGAAGAACATGAGGTGGATAAGGCCATCATTGTAGTATCTATCATTAAGAATATTGTTGTTCTTGAGGCTTGTTGATGGTGTTTATGCACTTCTCAACCGCAGTGATTAAACCAAGATACACTACCTCTCTTGAAAGACAATCTCCCACAATCCCAGATTACTTGGAACACTATCCCAAGGTCTCTCGGGTGTCAGGTCATGACAATGCTAAGATACCTCAGTAGTTTGATGTGATTTGCTGGAATCACAAGGCGGCCTTACAGAAACACAAAGTATGGGCACAAAGCATGAAGTTGGATCTTTGAAAAAAAGAGTTTTTAGCATGAAAGCAGTTATGTCTTGGCTGTAGGTTCAAACAGCAGTCTCAAACTCCATCTAATCATTAGATTTGGCTTTATAAAGTGCAATGAACCTTGGTGTTGTTCAGTTTCTAAAGAAAGTGAAAAAAGAGCGAAGGGGAAGAAAAGTTTCTAAGCCTAAAGCTTGCTGCGAACAGTGATAATGGAGTCCCTGCAATGGACAATTCCTTCAAAACAATATCCCACTTAACCAGGGATTTCACAGTATCATGGGAATCGTGCAATCTTCTAAGGGCTACAGATTTTATCCTTCATCCACCACATACATGCATGAACTAAAGATAAGTGTTTGAGGCAGCTTAAATCAGGTCCAGGCTAACTTTGCAAAGCTATCTACCTTCAGCAAACAGCAAAAAGTATGGACTAAGGGATCATCAACAAAGCAGGAATTTTCATGAACAGCCAATAGCATTCCTAAAATTATCCAAATAACATGAACAGCTAACTAAACAGCAAATAGATCTAAGTTAAACATCTAAGATTGGAGAAGTGAATCAAATAACATGGGAGAAAACAAGGAAATGCACCAAATCAATGCTATTTCTTATAAATTTCTGCAGCATGTCTTTACAACAACTCAACTCTCACTTTTGCAAATGAGGGGAGTGCTCTATTTATAGTTTCAAAAAAACCAAATGAATGGCCAAGATTCATTTCCATTGTGTGGCTACGATTCATTACAAATTAGGGTTTCACCTACCCCCAAATAGATTTACAATTTTAAAACATCTTTTGTCTTTTCCCTATTTTGTCATCTAGTGGATGACACTATTTGCATTTTCGTCCTGTAGCTAATTGTTGTTTCTTTGGCTATAGCTACTCTTAAGTCTTTGCTTCTCTTAAGAGTCTTCTTCCCCATGGCGGTGTCCGGGTTGCTCCTCGGGCTGCATATTCCAGTATGCTTGAGGATTACGACCTAGAGCTTATGATCCTCACATCTCAGCGCTGGTAGCTCCATTCTTTGGCATTCTCTTCCAGCTGCTTCTAGTCCTCATCATATTTTGAGCCCTGATCTCTGAAAAGCTCTGATCTATCGAAGGCACGGGCAGCGAAACTCAGGAAGTCTGTTGTGATATCTCCGGCTGTCCCGTCCTTCATCCTTTCCTCAAAATACGACCTGACCTTTTCCGCATCCAACTGCACTGTGGGCATATCATGGCTTGTTATCATTTTGAGGTACTCAGCGCATTCGGCTTGGATCTCCTTGATCCATGCAATATCTGGATCCACCCTACTCTGGATCTGCTCCATCCTCTCCCTTCGATTGATGGGGTCCACTTGTGCCATATGTCCACCAACCCGGTGATCTTCCTTCCCTCGGTTCTAGCTTTTCCTCCCATGTGCTTTTCGGCAT